>VUYV01000108.1:2565827-2788307 GCA_008711295.1 Anarhynchus alexandrinus
TTGTTTTTTTTTTTTTTTTTGTGACGTTTCTCTCCCCACTGTCTGTTAGGCACTTTCAAGAAATGGACAAAGTAAAATCAATCCCAGACCTGGCAAGGTAAGATCAATTTTTTTATCTTTACTGTTCCTCTCTATATTTAAAGAGTAGCAAGATAGAATTATATGTTGTTGATGATTTTTTTTTTGTTTTGTTTTGTTTGGTTGGTTTTTAACACAGCTGGTGATATACTGTGACTCAGACTATCAAAAAAATGGTATTGAAGTTTTCCATGACGTTCTGGATTGCAGTTCTTGGGTTCTGTCACCAACAATTTTAGTTAAAGTCATCAGAGGATGGTAAGAGATTAATTTTTACTCTTTATCGTTGGTCTATCCGAAAATCTTTAGAAACAGAACCAGCATGTAATTCACAGTAAGTCTGCCGTGCAAATGGCAATGTAATATAGACACCTGTGAGCAAGAAATTTGGCATTTTACCTCTGCAATAGGAAGTTCTGGGTTGGAAAACTTATTTTTCTGACAAACTGAGTGAGTGTTACCATCTGGAGGGGTGCAACATTTCACCAGGCGTAGGGGTGGGATGAAATGACAGATTCTGTCCAGCTATGCTGCCCTTTGACCCCTCTCCCCTTTATGGGTGCTTGCATAGTGTTTGGATTGGGCTAAAAGTCTAGCAAAGGATTTTAATGCCAGGTCCAACATAGGGTTGGATGCAGAAGATTAATTCCCTGTCTAAAGGTATAAGGTGGTACTGTAGAGATAATTGTTTCTCTGATGAGTCCAGAGGGAATTTTTCTCTAAAAGCTAGATTGCCTAAGAGTGATTCAGAACAGGTTCATCTCCTACGTTCTTTGTAGCATTAACAGAACAGCCATTATTAGTGTGGATAGCATGGCAAGTTAAGTTGTGGTCAGGCTATAATACAGTCAAATAGCAGGTTCTCGAAAGTAATGATCTGATAGTAAGCTGCAGAAACAAGGGCTAGCTACAGTAGGAGGTACTGGGAAGCACACTGATTGCTGTTTAGCTTCAGAAAACTGGAATGAAAATCTTTTGATCTGTGTGAATCAGGTTTTCTTTTGCAGCATGGACTCGGGGACTTGGTCCCCTCACCCCCATCCCCTTCAACTGAGAACTCTGGGGGAGGGTTTTATATTTGCAGATGGATATAGTTTTTATCTAGTTATATATTTGAACCCGCAGTTAAAAATAAAGTTGTGCTTGTCTTCTGAGCAGTCTTATCCTTTGGCACATCTATACCAGCCCCTGTGGAACTCCAGGCTGCTGTTCACAGGATCCAAGTAGCTTGTCTGTTTATACGTGGCGCAGCAGTCTGCAGTATCAACATGTTCTGACCTACAAATCGGTCCTGATTAGTATCTCATGCAAAAGTCTGGTATTCATAGACAGTAGTCTTGCTGCCCCAAATCATCAATTAAAAAGGTGAAGGAGTTTTTGATGAAATGACAAAGTCAGCAGTGTAGGTATCTTTGTATTTATCATTGCTTTTAAAAATATCACAGAGACCAGAAATGGTCGGCATCAGTGGTGTTGGGCGAATAAGCTGTATTGGGGTGGCGGGAAAGGTCTGGAAATAATACTTCTTGTGAAACGATTTGTTAAATGGGATCATGATTTTTGCAAATCACACTTGATAAAGCACCATTAAAAATGAGAAATTTTTTATTTTAAGCTGGATACTCTATGAGAAACCAAATTTTGAAGGCCCCTCTATTCCCCTCGAAGAAGGAGAGCTGGAACTCCCAGATATTTGGGGTGCAGGTACTTCTGAAGAGCAAAATGAATGCAAATCTCTAAAGCCTGCAGTGATTGGTTCAATAAGACATGTTGTTAAGGCAAGTAATAGAAGTAAAGAAAATTCTGTCTAGGTCTTAATGTTTGGTGATGTTTTGTACTGATACAAAGAGTGATTGATGTATTAGGACACAAGTGTAACATGGGTTGTAAATGCATGAAACAATCTTGCACATTGAATTCTTGTTTAATCACAAAATAAATGTGGGGTGTTTTGCACAATAGGAATTATGGTAACATCAGTTGGAAGGATAGGGCAGGAAGAAAACTTAGTGTTTTTCATTAGAAAAGCCTCCAAAATGCTATGAACAGTGTATGCTTTTTAGCCTGGTCAATCTTTCAGGAAAAACATCCCAGAAAACAATCAGTAATTCCACAGACTCATATTTTCAAAAGCATGTGTATGGGGTTTTCTTTTTTTTAAATAGAAACCAAATTTACACTCAACATGAACTTTAGTGTCAAACACCAAACCTTGTTTGATACTCAAGAAACAGCCCTATGTGTGCAGACTTACCAGGGAGTTTCACACGTGGTGGAACAGCCTTCCTACATGCACTTTTAACCTACTATTAAGTAGTTACCTTTGCAGGTTGCCTAAACAAGCTTGAGCTATAAAGTTACTTGAGTAGGAAAGGAAAAAGAAGGAATATATATTGCTTGTAACTACAATTCCTGTTTAAATTGCAGTTCTCTTCAAGAATGGCTTGCTTGGTGTTATGTTAGGATTTAATTTGCCAGAGGAGATGTTGACTGATGAAAGAAGATGCATTCCTAGATGGCAGAAAGTAAACAACGTAAATGTTGATTATAGATTGACTGACTGTCTTGGTCCAAACAGAGACAGGAAAACTGGCCTAGTTACACTTTTATTATAGGCATCTAATAGCAGTAGTAATTGACAAGAGGGGAAGCAATTTAAAATAAACAGGTGTTTTGACACTAATTTAGTTATCTGCATTAATTATAGAACTTGCAGTACAGACTTAAGTGATTATGGCAATCTTCATTTTCCAGGATTACAGGGTTTCCCGAATTGATTTGTATACAGAACCTGAAGGCTTAGGAATCGTGACTTCCTTTTTTGACGACACTGAAGAAACAGGGGTGTTCGGCACCACTCAGAAGACTTGTTCTATCAAAGTACACTGGGGCACGTAAGTGCATAGTTCTGTATGAACGTGTACTGCTATGAAAGGAATTTGTTTTAAACCATTGGTTACGCCTATCAGACATGCAAGCAGGTTATATTTATGTTAGTCCTATATTTTGGTAGTATTTGTTGACAGTAGCATTAGTATATCATTGTAATGCGTCAGTCTTAGAGAGGCTGACCTCTTAATATTTTGTGTTAGAGCCAGTTTTTCTTCTGCTTGTATGTAGTAAAGACAGAGTGACCCTTGTGTATTTGTAGCAAAGGAATGAGTTTGCCTCTCCTGCTTTTTCTCATTCAGGCAAACTTATAAGCGAGAGCAGCGGGATGAACTGTTGTGATGAGACCACATTTCCTACTTGCTTTCCTCTAAACTTGAAATCATTGTACTAAAAGAAGAAAATTTTCAAGCCCTTGTGTTACAAAATAAGACTTACTGTCATGTGTGGACTCTGGAAAGCATTCTTGTATTTCACAGTGCATTTTAATCAGTGGTTTTTTTATAGTGACGTTTAGGATGTGTGTTATGTAACCTGGAAATATCTAGCCACTGAGTTAGGAGTGTAATGTATGTCATGAACTAAGTAAACTTTTATGAGCAAGGAGACCTCTAAGGAGAAATACAGATGCTGTACCAATGATAGTTTTCATAACTAAATAAACAAACTTGTAAATTGGTACCAAAAATATGCCTGAAAGTGGTACTGGGAGAAGTATACAGAAGAGGGAGGCTGCTTTCAGAAAAAGTGAGAGAGTGGAACCACATTCAATGATGCTGGGTCCTGCAGAGCATTTTACAGGGTGTACAGCCCTTTGTTGTTACCTGTTGGCTGTGTTGTGTTTGGGCACTGGTAGCATTTGCCTTGCTGCAAATGGTCTATTTAACTATCAAAAACTGCCCAGCTAAAGACAAGTGTTCCATACCACTGCAAAGATATATTCAAATATGCCATATGATGGATGGGGCATTTAGTTGTTCAGTAAAGGGTCTCTTATCTGATTAAATCTTTACACCTTGAGTTTGGGAAAAAATGAAGGACTCCGTTATATAAGGAAATTTTAAGATGTCCCAGTAGTTGATTCTCTGACAGGAGGTTATTTCTGTTGAACTGCAAGCTTAATCCAAATTCCATGTTTGCCAAGAGTAATGAAATCAGATATGTTATTCAGAGGTTGAGTGTTAATTGACTTCATCTACCTCTCCACTTTATTCCTGTCCCTCACTTAAAAGCATTCTGTGAACAATGAAATTACAAAATTTTTGGAAAGGAAGCAGAGTCTGTGCACATCTCTGACTTCAGACTGGTCCTTGTTTTGCATCAGTGTGACAGTGTTTTTTGCACTAAATCCCTGTAAAGTCTTCCAGTCTTTAATTTCTCTCTGTTGCATTTGGATCCCTTGAGAGAAAGCAGACTAATATTTGCATCAGGAAGCAAAACAGACAGCTGAAAAATAATCGTAGAATCCTAGAATGATTTGGGTTGGAAGGGACCTTAAAGATCAGCTAGTTCCAACCCTCCTGCCATAGGCAGGGACATCTTCCACTAGACCAAGTTGCTCAAAGCCCCATCCAACCTGGCCTTTTTCAGATGTCAGTTCATTGGTCTAGCGTAGAAAGAAGTTGCTTCTGCCGATTGCTTGCATGAGAAATTCAGTAAATTGTTCCTTCTTTTTTTTGTGTGTTGCAGGGGTTTTTCTTTCCTTTGGTTTACAGGCATAACATAGTTGACTGTATTGGCAGTTGAGGGAGGCTTTGATTCTGAGTCACCTTGCCATGTGGGTGTGGTTGTATCTTCTTAAGTTTTCCCAGTGTTCATGCTTAATTGGTGTTTACTAAAAGCTGCCAACAAAAATGAGTCAATGCACATTTATCTTCTGATTGTACTGTCTCCTTGGTCTTCCATGTGTTTAAATTCTTGCAGTGAAGTTGAGGGCTTATTGAGCGTTGCAACTACAGGACACACAATATATCAAACATTCAGCTATAGACAGCAATAAAACTAAAGCTTCTTGTTTGTTTCTTGGAATGGTATGTCTGCAATGAAACCATACCAACTTGTGCCAATTTACATCAGCTTGGAATCTGCCTTTTGAGCATGATAAAGTAGTGGATTAGTTTAACATGTTTCTGATATCACCGGTTTTATACATTATGATCCTTACATGATTAAAGGGTAGGCTGCATAAAGTGTTCTTGTTTGGTATGTTGTCGTGGTTTATACTGCTCCATGCTGCACTTCTGAGAGATCAGTAAATTTAACTGGAAGAAATACATTGCCATCCTTATGCAGAGATCAGCAGTATGTTTCTTTATTTCCAGTAAGTGATTACTGGCTAAGATTTTCTTGAAAAAGCTTTGAAAAACTACTGTTACTGTCCCAATCAGGAATTCTGAAAGTTATGTCTTTCAAAGCAGATTTATTAGCAGATACGAATCACGACGAAGTAAATTTCTAAGGAATTGTCAGGTTTTTCTATGTATTAGTAAATAACACAAGTTTAGAATTCTCTATTGAACAGATTTTGCAACAAATCCAAGTCTAGGTTAGTAGAGGTCTTTCAACTTCTTGAAAATAGGTTCTGCATATTTTAAAACTATTCTAAAAATAGTACAGAGTAAGCTTAAGTCTTGAAACTTCAGTCAAATTCTTAACTGTCTGTTCATGGTACTGTTTTGTTTTTTCCTGTTCAAATAAAACATACGCATTATTGGCAGTTCCTGCACAGGCACATTAGTTTGCCAGTATGCCAGCTTGTAGTTGGCAATATTGATGGTAAAGAAACAAAGTTTTATGAAGGGTACAATGATGTCTTTTCTAAAGTAAGCACGTTGTCTTGTTCTTTACTGTTCAGAAATGTTCTGGGTTTTTTATCTTTTGCTCTCCTCTCTCCCTGACTTTAGATGGCTAATTTATGAAGAACCTGGGTTCCAGGGAGTCCCTTTAATGTTGGAGCCTGGTGAATATCCTAATTTAGCATTCTGGGAGAAGAAGGAAGCCTACATTAGGTCCATGAGGCCCTTGAAAATGGTAAAATACTGCTACTACTTGCAAGTTACATGACCTATGTCTATCTGTTAGCAATTATGTGTTAAGGTGGCTAGATTTTTCAAGACTCACAAAAAAGTAACTCTTTAAAAAACAAAATTTTTAGTCTATAAAGTTCTTGCACATTCAACATTTGATCGCATCCATTTCTGCCTTTAATCTGCCTTCTTATTTTTGCTTCTGTTCTTCAAGGAAGGTTTCATCTTATTTCTGTCTTTTTGTGAAGAGTTGATTGCCTGTAAGTTGTTTGTTTTTTGTTTAACAGGGTGGTCGCAAAGTTGAATTCGGTGGAGAGCCAAAGGTAAAAGTCAACATTTATTTGATTGTCCAAAGGTATTTTATAACACATGAACTACACATAGAATCATAGAATGGTTTGGGTTGGAAGGGACCTTGAAGATCATCAAGTTCCAACCCCCTGCCATTGGCAGGGACACCTCTCACTAGACCAGGTTGCTCAAAGCCCCATCCAGCCTGGTCTTGGACACCTCCAGGGATGGAGCTTCCATTACTTCTCTGGGCAAGCTGTTCCAGTGCCTTACCACCCTCAGAGTGAAAAATTTATTCCTAATATTTGATCTAAATCCACCCTCTTCCAGCTTGAAGCCATTCCCCCTTGTCCTATCACTACATGCCCTTGTAAAATGTCCTTCCCCAGCTCTCCTGAAGGCCCCCTTTAGGTACTGGAAGGCTGCAATAAGGTCTCCCTGGAGCCTTCTCTTCTCCAGGCTGAACAATCCCAACTCTTTCAGCCTGTCCTCATGGGAGAGGTGCTCCAGCCCTCGGATCATCTTTGTGGCCCTCCTCTGGACCTGCTCCAACAGGTCCATGTCCTTCCTATGTTGGGGACTCCAGAGCTGGACGCAGTACTCCAGGTGGGGTCTCACGAGAGTGGAGTAGAGGGGCAGAATCACCTCTCTTGACCTGCTGGCCACACTTCTGATGCAGCCCAGGATATAGTTGGCCTTCTGGGCTGTGACCGCACGTTGCTGGTTCATTTTGAGCTTCTCATCAATCAGCAATGGGTAGATAACTATATCTTGGTCATGTATCAACTACTGGCTGGTCCTGCTGTATGTGACCACACCATGAAACTGCAATTTCTGTCATGTTTATGCATCCGTCACATACATATATGACAGTATTAACAGCTATCTGGATAATGCAGATGCGTAATGAACATTCAGACCCTCATGTTGCATCTCTAAGGAGAGATGTCTTGAAGAGGATAGAGAGATCCCACTAATTAGTTTCATAATCCGGGCTTCTCCCTCTATGTGCCCATGCAAAAGAAATTTGCCAGAATTTATCATGGTCTGCAACTTTTCTTTTACTTTATTTCCACTACAGGTAATCATTTATGAGAAGCCTTTCTTTGAAGGGAGACATGTGGAAATAGAATCAGAGATCTTTATGCTTGATGACAAGGAGTCAGAAGAAAAGACAAGACTTCCATTTACATCAGTGGGATCCATGAAAGTACTGGGAGGAGTGTAAGTGTGGGAGAACACCAGCAATATTTCCCCTTCTGCTGAAGTAGTAACTCCATAGGCTGGAAATTGCAGTGGATGAATTCAGTACCTGTTTATTTTCTCTGTTTTCCTACGTTTTGGGTTTAAAGATATGCCTGGGTTAAATTTGCAAATATTCAGAGCAAAAGAACAAATAACACACATCTGTATCTGCTTCATATCAACATGGCAGTTGGCAGTTGTCCGTTTTCACACGCAGACTCTGTTGTTGTTGCTGTTTAGTTGGGTCGCGTATGAGAAGCCTGGGTTTGAAGGCCATCAGTACTTGTTGGAAGAAGGAGCGTATCGGGATTGGACAGACTGGGGTGGCTATGATGAAGAGTTGCAGTCACTACGACCGATTGTTGGGGTAAGTTCCAAGAACACATGGTAGGCATCTCCTCAGTGCACTGAGACATCCTGTTGCATTTTCCTTATGATGCTTCTCTTTGTTTTAACAGGACTTCACAAGCTCCCATATGATAATGTACAGTGAAAAAGACTTTGGATCAAAGGGTTCCAATATTAATGTGTTAGGAATTATTTCCAATTTGAAGGACACTGGATATGGGCTGAGGACACAGTCTATAAATGTGCTAAGTGGCGTGTAAGTGATATTTTTAATCACTGTCTAATTTTAAATATGCTATTCTTTTTAGAATTTGGTAGTATTTGCAGATGTTTTTCAGCACTCTAACTTCTAATGTCTGTGTGGAGCCTTCAGATAAAATTTTCTGCCCTTGACTGCAGAATGTGAAAAGAAGTTTTTGTGAATATGTACAGTAAATCAGTTTTCTTCTCATGATAAGATCAGATGGTCTCAGGAAATGTTGACTTACTGATACACAAAGTATGAAAGTATGAGAGGACATTTCATCAGAGAGGTAGAAATAGCTTGTTCTCATGGCTGTATTTTTTTCGAAGTGTTTCAACAGCAAAATTGTTATGGAACTGCTTTCCAGTTTTGAAACTAATTTCCAGGCTTCTTGTGTTTGACCAGAGGCAAGTTCCTTGCCCTTTCTCTCAGTTGTGTGTAAAATGGAGATAACTCTTACTATGCTCGCTAAGACATTCTGATATTAAGGACACTTTAACTGTTCTGAAAAGTAACATCACTTTTGCAGTGAATCCTGTAGGTTAACACCGTTTTAGTACTGTGGCCTTGTTTTTTATTGGATTTGGTTTTAACACAGTGGTTCCCAAAACTTTGCATTGGCATGGTCATTAACAACTCTTACTCTTTGTGCTACATGTGTTGTTACATGCATTTGATAAGTTGATAGACTTTGCTGTTTGATTTGTTCAATACATCAATTGCAGATTGAGTTTCACAGCCTTGCAGTCTGCATCAAAGTATTTTGGAAATAGAAACAAGTATTAGCAATCATGTCTCTAAATATACAAAATTACTTAAAGCAGTAGAACCAAGAGAGTATGAGACTTACAGTCCCTTCCCTTCCTGGTATGCAGGTGACTTGCTGAAAGCTCTGCCTTACCCGGCCACACCCTAAATCTTTCTGTCTGTTATCTGTGTGATATCTTTGCCAGTTTTGTCTCGTTAAAGATTGCAGAACCAAGCTCAGTGCATTCCAGAGGAATGCTTTTAATTTGTATATGGATATGGTGCGACAGCAGGTTTTTTTCTGCCTGGTGACCTTTGAAGCCACTGTGCCCTTTTGTCTTCTGTAATATGTAAGGGAGATTCATGGGAAAGAGTCACCTCTGAAGGCTGGGAAACAAATTGAGGGTTTACCTATCACACCCTTTGTGTAGTTGTTCTAGTAAATGTGTCTGTTGCAGCTGAGATAGGAATCATACTTGAGTTTGAGTATTAGAGTAATTAAGAGTGACTCTACTGCTCTGATGGTAGAGGCAGTTAGAAGTCATTACAAACAAAACTTTTGTTCCACAGCCTCTGCTACTGCTCTTGTAATCTCACCTTGTAGTCTCTTAAAGATGTAATTTGTAGCAATAAGCTTTTTAAAAATGTAGGTGCATTGTTCATAACAGGTGACTACCACTCAACTCTTAACAGTCTTGTACGACCCTTTTGTTTCCAAAGAGGTTGTGAGTGTTTGGGGGTTTTCTGGTGGTGTTCCTTACTAATGTGTCAGAAAGTTTGAACGATTCACATTAAGTCATGCTTGGTAATAGAATGCTTTATTTTAAGTGTTAAGTGACTGTTCAGGTAGACAATTTTTTATCTTTCCTTCCAAGAAATCAGTCATAGAGTGATGAATAATCCATTGAGCAATTTCCGGAGCTGTTTAGACTGTAACGTACATGATGTCACAGTGAACTGTGACAGATTCAATAAAAGCTTGTCATAATATTTCGAAGTAACCTTCCTGGTATCATATTGAAAATACTCATTAAAAAAAATGTCAAAAATATAAGAAGCCCTGAACCTTTCATAGCAATTTTTTAACTACAGGTTTCTGGGGTAAGCAGTTACAGCAGTAACAGATAACAGATGATCTGTATTTCCCACATAATTAATTTGATTGCTCTGTAATTTAAAGGTATATCAAAGAAAAGAAAGCCTGACACTGCAGAGCACAGATACTACTGAACAAGTTCTAAGCTAGACTGCATCTTTAAACTGTATGCTGAAGACAGCCCAGCTCTGCATTTGGGGAGTGAATACTCTATTTTGGGGTAATTGAGCACTAGCTGCGTGAAAATTTTCATCTATTGTGTTTCTGAAGAATGTTTCCAAGCAATAGTTTAAGGTGTTTGCTAAATCCATTGTAAAGACATCTCAAAAAAAATATCCTAAGGTGGTGAGGATTGACTTCTTTAAAATCGATAAATGTTTTGCTCTTGAGCATTCTTCAGAGACTGGCCAAACATAAAATCCAGAGTATTTTATTCTTCTGCCATTGGGGCTGGAGAAAGTAATCCAGGCTGCCTGAAAATAGCAGAGGCCTTTCTTCTTTTAAGTAGGGTTTGATCTTTGCTTCCAAATTGGCAGAATTTTAAGTGGCGGAAAATGGAAGTGTTTACTAGCAACAGGTAACACCCTTTACAAGTTTAAGCAAGTACTAAAATCAACTGTTGTACAATTTTGATTTCCTCTCTGCTTCATAACTCTTCAAGCTTGTATTTAATAGTGATCAAAATCATGGGAATTGCATGTTTGAAGTGTGCCTTTTCTTTATACATAAACACAACAAACTTTTGCCAAAAATACTGAAAAAAAAACCCCTGTCTTTTAGTTGATCCTTTCTGAACGTGGTGGAAGAACTTCTCCAGATTTGGTGTTTGGTTGGTTTTTTGTTTTGTTTTTTTTTTTTACGTAGGCGTTTGTTTTACTGTGGTCCTGTAATCAGCCTGGTTTTCCCCTAATTTTCAAGTAATTAGTCCACAGTGCAGATTTGGCTGCTTCTAGTGTACATATGGATAGTGATATTAAGGAAATCATTGAGTGATGACTAGTTCATATACAAGAGCCAGAATGTAGTAAATTTAATCTAGATGCACTCGGGAAGGTAACATGGGTGAAACAAAAGAGACACGAGGTACAAGGAAAAAACCTCCCCTGGGAGCTGAGAAGGGCAAGAGCCCTTGGGTGCCCCGTGGGAGAACATTTCAAACAAATCTTCCACTTCCCTCCCTCTCTGAACCGAGCTGAACTGACATTCGAAAAAACCTTTCAGGGAGTCATGAAATTAAAGTTCGCAGGTCCCTGGGATACAAAGAATCACAAGCACGAAGGGGTATGATAAAGAACCTGTTTTCTCTCTTTCCTATAAACAGAATTTTATTACCTCATCCTGTCTGGTAATCGTGCTCCAAATCTGCAAGTGACAGTTAACTCCTTGGCCCCTGGTGGTCTGTCTGATTAGTGTGTATAGGCCAATTTAAACCCATTGTCTCCATGTAGTGTTTAAGCTTTAAAGATTGTGGATTCTATTTCAGGCCTGAAGAAGCACTTCTGTGCCTGAAAGCTTAGTTTTTACAACTATGGCCTTCAGTTTAATGAAGGTGTTGCCATTTCTTCTGTAGTGAGAGAGAACGTCCTTCCAGGATTTACGTAATCTGTCCTATCCTAAAATGAGTCTGAGCAATGCAAAAAGGGGGATTACCCCTCTCAGCTAACGTTAGAGCATACGTGATGAGAAATGGCCAATGTTTTAAAAAATAAAGTTAGGTAAGGTGATTTTTGGCACGTTATCTGTCTCTAGGGTCTTTTTTCGGCTGTTCTTCAGCTGTGCTTCCTAGACATCATATATAAAAGGCTTTGGGGAAAGATACTGTGCATGTAATAGTACCAACAATATATAACTGATGCTTCTCTCTACATCTCTGGTTCCAGGGACATGGGTGGTGCAGAGGAGTGCAGGTCTCCAGCACCACCCTACCAGCAACCTGGGACGAGGATGTTGCTCAGCCTAACTAAGGCAATTTGTAGGGCTGGGGGTTACAAAAACTGCTGTGTTAGGAGAACTCACTCCCCGTGGGGCAGGGTTGTTGTTGCTGTGCTGCAGAGAAGTACTTCATTTTTTGTGGTTCCTGGCAGCTGGGATGTGACTCTCTTGCTTAGATATGGAGGCGATGTCTTGCTCTCCAGGTCTTTCTGTTAGTCAGAAGGTGGATTAAGGCACTGCTCGTTCCTAGGGGTAGTCTTGAGGTCTGACAGGTTTAGCTGGTACCGAATTCAGCTGCCTGTCCTTGATGTTGTTATTACTACTCTCAGCAGCTTGTATGGGCTTCTGAATGAAGTGGAAGAGCACAAGTATTTCACTAATAAGCCATGACTCTAGAAACTCTCTAACTGCATGGGCTGACTTGCATGGGAGAGCGGTACTTACTTATTTAAATTCCATTGATTTCAACATAAACACGTGCTTAAAGTGAGATACATTGATTACTTCTGTATTCAGGCTTCTTTTTAGATGAGGTGAAATGAAATAACTGCTATCGAGAGATTCTTAGGAGGCATCTGGCATGTTTTATCCTTCACTTAATATCAGAAACACTTGCTTGCATAGATGTCAATCAAGTTAAGCTGCCATGCACTGTAGTTGTACCCTGGCATTTGCGCATTGAAGAATCTAATGAATGTCTGCTGAAAAAATTGGTTAAGGAAACCTCCTTTTCACAGCTTTTGGTATATGTGGCATACAGGTATAGACACACCTGAGACATTTGAACTGCCTGCTCAATTTAATGTACATACCGATGTCTCTTTGATGAATTACCGTGAGGTGATTTTGAAATGTGCCTTGAAATATGCCTTAAGTAATTAGTGCATAATAAGTTAGAATAATTGATTATATCTGAGGCAAACCAAGAGATGTGAATAGTGATAAATGTGAATCACTCTATGAGTGTTTGCCATGGACAAATAACACAAATTTCATACTCTCAGCATATACATGCTGATGCAGCTTTGTTTCAGTTTGAAGTTATTCCACTTCTTATATTTGCAGAGACTCTGGCATTTGTTCTTGGAATAAAACTGCAGCTTAATAGAATCCAGTTGCTTGACACATGTAGGTCATTTTATGGTGAATTTAGATGATGAGCGTTAGCCTCCACTGCAAATTATAAGCTCCGTATCATTTTACTGTGGTATGATGTGAAATTTTTTGTTACTGTTGAAACTCTGTAAGAAGACTTGTTGGCTAAAATTAAAAGCTGGTTGACTACGAGTAGAAGATTATCTTGTAGAACCAGGAGCCTGCATAAATATAATGAATGAAATTCAGTTGTTACTGTGGCCAGTTGTAATATCAGCACTCAAAAAAAAAAAAGGGAACAAAAAAACCAAACCAAACCAAACCCAACAAACAAACAAACAAAAAGCGGAGTTTAAAAAAGAGCCAGAATGTAATTATGGGGAAGTTTGGGAAGTCCAGCAGTGAAAGGCAACAGAAGTTGCGCAGGTTATCACAAAACCAAAGGTAGTGCCGATGAGGGAATGCTTTATCTGGGCTTTCAGTATGGAGCCAGGTTTAGAAGAATGCCTTAACAGAGGGTTTACTGAATGCAGTAGACCATGCATAGCAAGACTAGCCCATAGCAGATACTTCAGACTAGAAATAAAGCGCTGCAGGGGTCATTGAATGTTGGAGAGACATATTGTAGTGATTTGGTTGCTTTTCTAATTCTTTAAGTGTATATCTCAAAAGTTCAATGATGTCTTTCAAAAATGCATATTCTGACTTAAACAAAAGTTATGGTCTTGACGCAGAAATCAGTTTGTGACCTGTGTCAGGCATGAGATCTGATTGAGTAGTCATGTAATAATGGCTTTGAATTTAAATACATTGATCTGGTCAAATTTGCGATGGTTTTAATGCTTAACTTTCAAGGATGTTCTTCCTGCTGATGTCTGATTTCTAGCAGGAAACAGCCTGTTCTCTTTAGCATATATGCCTTTTGTTGCAACTCAGCTTTCTGTTGGGGTCTTTATTTGTTTAAACACAACTGAACTGTAGGTACAGGAAACATAAAAAATCCGTATTCCTATCTTTACTGCCCAGATGACTCTGAAAGTTTTATCCAAAAACTTGTATTCTGATACCTGGTTGGTTTTTTTTTTCTAGCAAAGAACTTGATCTAGATAAAATAATAGGATTGTGAAACATCTTGAAATATTCATACTGGAGACAGCTTTTGGGATATTTAGTAGATGATGTATGTGAACTTGTGGTCTGCTTTAGCTAATTCACTCTGATTCATATCAACCTAGGAGGGTGAATGGAAGTGAAATTTGCATGGGTTTTGGAGTATCATACATGGTGGTTTTTAGGGTTTTAATAGCATCACAGTTCGGCACTTGAGGGGACGTTTGTTCTTCCATTAAGACGGTAATGAATATACACATTTGTATTTTGGAAAAGTAGTGTGACTTCTACCCATGTCTCTCTTCTGTCTCTCTTAGGTGGGTGGCTTATGAGAATCCTGAGTTTACGGGGGAGCAGTATATACTGGCTAAAGGGCTATATCCCAGCATTGAGGCATGGGGGGGAAAGAATTGCAAAATATCTTCAGTTCAACCCATCATTATGGTAAGGAGTTCATTTTATACTCGTCTTGCAAGTTTCTCTGAAGTATTTGAAGCTATACTTTTGCTACCAACTTTATTTACATTCTTTAAACAATAAATGATAGTAAAATTTTGTATGTATGTTATCACTGTTTAAAATATTTTTTTCCTTTTTTTTTCCCCCCCTCCAAACTTTTGCAGGATTTTGTTGGAAGTGAAAGGGGTAAAGTCAAGGTAAGATACTTCTCTAAGTGCATGAAACATACTGTGTAGTGTCTGTAATATGCATAAATAAAGAAATGGCTTTTTGTCTAGTGTAACACCCAGGTATTTGCACAGATGGTTGACTAGTCAGACAAAGACTGAGAACTGCGGGTGAAGGAAGGCTGCTTTCCAAACCCCTTAAGTAAGGCATGTTAAGGCCCAAGGAAGATAGGATTTAATACACAGCTGCCATCAGACCTTACTCAGGGCACAGGCAATGTTTTGGTTCCGCAAGTGAGCTGTTTTGGGGTATTGGTGATTTTTCTGAGGAGCTGGAGCCCACAGCCCTCTATGCAGAGGTGCAGGTACCTGGAGTCTGTTGCTGAGGCATGGGGCTCTGCAAGTTAGATGTTGTTCATGGTACAGTTGTGACTTAATTCCTTTTGAACCTAGTTCTTTGGTTAACAGTTCTGCTAATGGTGGTTGCACTAGAAGGGAATCTTGTTCGCTCACAAATACTGCTGAGTTGTGCTTAAAAGCTAATGCCATCTTCGTCAATAACTAAGAGAAGGAAATGGCAGGGAGAACTTGTCTGTTCAGTGAGTTAACATATTTTTACATTGGACTGTCTCCTGTGTGCAAGTACTTATACATAGTTTTGACAGTGAGACTAATGGGCGGCTTTTTTCATCCTTTCATAATTCTGAACCTTTTCATGTTTGTCCCGTACAAAGTTACTTTTATTTTCATTTCAGTCAAAATGGTGAGTGTGTCGTGGAACTAGAAACTAGGGAGAAAAGTCTTAGCTCTCTCATTTTGCATTCTTGTTTAGTAGCATGCCTCACTGGAATCTCCTGCATAGGGATAATGTGTAAACTATGAGGAATAAAAATCTCAAGGCTGCTTATTTTCAGCTATGTGCATGAAAAATTATTTGCATCTATATATTATGTGGCTATTAAGACTTTATCCTAAGGAAACGAAGAAGTAATGGCTTGTAGTCAACAGACTGCATCCCTCGTCAGCATGTTCCTCTTTGGAGAACGCTGTACATGCCCACACTCGTATCTCTGTTAAGAGTGAATAAAGCTGGTAGGCATGTGATAATGTGAATGACTTCTGTGTGATCAGGGTTAATTATCCTCTAACCAAATTAGCAGGTTTGCTGCTTAGATTTTTTTTTTTCTTTTTAACAAGGACAAAAGACTCTGGGTGACGTATCCTCTCTTATCCTTTGAGCAGAGAAAGAAAAACTGACATGACTTAACTATAGCTGTAACAGGCACATAAAGCCCATCTACCCTGGGAATATATACTATGCCCATTGGCATGCTGTCTGAGTACGTTGCCAAGATTATGTACCGTTTATGTTCTGAGAGACAGATAGTTTTCATTTAATGGGAAGAGTAGGCAATTTGGAGATTAAGTGGATTAATAATCTAAAACAAAACCATTTATGGTCCTTTAGTAAAGATGTGCCTATTCTGGCCATTCTGTGGGAATTTAAAAATCTCCTCCAGCAGATAGTCCAAGGAGCTATCTTTGTTAATGTTGTTTTAATTATTTTGTATGTTACTGAGTGATTTACAGCCAGATGTAATTTTTGGTATTGTTACCTTTCTATCTTGAACAAGGATTGCAACCTTGAGAAGAGCTAACCAATAATATATGTAACTGAGGAAATCTGGGTGTTTTAAGTATGTTTTAATCTAGTTATAGAAGTAATGGTAGAGACATGTTAGTGAAGGCTGAAGAATTAAATGTTTTTAAATATGTTTGTAACTTTTTAAAGGTCCAGTTATTTTCAGAACCTGAATTCAAGGGTAACTGCCAAACATATGAAAAAAACACAAGATGTATTGATTCATTTACTGTGAAGTCTTCAAAAATTTTAGATGGCAGGTAAGTTATATTGCATGAATATCGCAAAATCACTAAAACGCTAAAAGTTCTAAAAAGGCAACCAGCTGTCTAACACCTGAAGTGGTTTCACATACGGGGACTTACAGAGAACAATGCTTTGCAGTTTGCACATCAATCTTTAACTTCTCAGGACAAAACGTAAATACTGTTTCTGTCAGTAGCTCTTGCTAAAGGCTGAGAAACACTAGCATCGTTTTACGTAAACAAAATTCTTAAGAGGCAATTTCTTCCCTTTCTTCCTGCAGTTGCATAGTGTATGACCAGGAAGAATTCTCTGGTAACCAGTACGTGTTAGAAGAAGGAATCTATCCTGATCTGACGGCAATGGGTTGTTCACCCCAAGCAGTTCTAAAATCTTTACGGATCATAAATATTGTAAGTAAAGCTATTAGAAGTATTGTAAAGTAAAGCTAAGTACATTGATGACTCTGACCTCCCTGTTTTTTGCAAGAGGCTGTGTGCTAGGGATGCACAGACAACAGGGGAGGGTTGGTGTCGTTTGTTTTGGTTTTTTTTTTTTCCTGTGCAGTAGCAGTTAAATGTCTCAGCTGCAGTCAGATTTTTTGACCTTTGTGCTGTTTTTGCAAAGGAGAGGACATCACAGAAGCAGCTGCCTGGCATTGCTGTTCTTAATAACAGCTTATAAAAAGGCCTTCTGTGAAAGGAGTCAAGGCTGTGTCAGATAGGCTCTTTATTTCCCAGTAGGAGAGGCCACTTAGAGTGGGTTGAGAAATGTCAGTAGGACAGTGTGAAGAAATATCTGTACTGCAGACCTTGTTTTTTATGCATATTAAAAAAGCAGACTTAACTAAGCAACTTTGCATGAAATACATGTAATTATAAACCACTATTGCTATCATCAAGGAAACGTAATTTGAGTTAATCATGAAATAATGCACCCTTCTAGATAAAGTAAAGCAACACCCAATGCCATTTGGCAAAATCAGACAGTGTTGTTGTTATGTGTGGTGGATACAAACTAAACAACATTTACATATTTTGTAACTCCTCAGTGGCAAGGAACGAGTTTGCTCAAGTCTATAACCAATCATTATGATGGATCACTTATGGAATCTGCAAGTATCTTTTAAGATCAAAGTAATTACTAGCAAAATGTGGTCAAGAATCCAGGAACTTACGGCAATATGAAGAGATGGTACTCATTTTAAAAAAGGAGTACACTATTGACTCTCTTCTTTGAATTTGGCAACTTCATTGCACTCCACTGTAATTTTGGTAACCAGTCAGTGATGTAGCAGTTGACGAAGGAGAACTAAAATGTGTCATCCTCTTTCATGTCTCTGGAGCATTTTGATGTACAGTGTAAACAAACATCTGCAGCAAGTATGTCTGCCTTCTGAACTCTTTGGCTGTCCAGTAGAAAGATCCTATTAAAAATAATAGAAGTGTTTCTAGCCAAGCTTGGTGGGTGATCACCGTGAATTAAAATAGCTCTTTTGTACATGTCAGTGTCGAGTTCTTGGGTTTAAAGTGCTTCTTTCAAGCTGAAGGGATCAGCTTACTTTTGGAAGATTTATTATTTGTGATGGAGGCTGTTGTGTTAAAATAACCCAATGCCAATTCTGTGCCTCTTTAAGTTCTTATAACTTCAGAAACTTGTTCTAGCCCTACAATTTATCACACTTCAGACAGTAGCACAGAGCTGCATCTGTCTGCAAGTTGCTTGCTGCTGTTTCCTTCTTCAGAGGCTTCCTACTGCAGAGAAGAGGAAAATGGGTTGCTTTGCTCAGCAGTTTATTAGTAAACCAGAATATGGAGAATAAGAAGTTAGGTGGAAACGATCATATTATATTGTTCATTTTTCATAATTTTACAAAAGCTTGAACCTTATTATTCTAAATACTGGTTTCACCTGCCAGATTTATTTTGGGACTCTTTTTTTGGCAGTGCCAATCTTAATTCCTCCCCACCATCTGCTGTTCCCATAACTTTCCTCATGATTTTTTTGTGACATTTCTATACAAGAAGCACCTTTGCTATTTTCATATGTCACTATACTTCATATGTTACTATAGTTATCTAGTTTAACTCTCCTTTGCAGGGATCTATTTCTAAGGGACCATAAAAAAAGGAAATGAAAGGGATATTCAATAAACTTGGAAGTGAAAGTTAAAAGGGCTTTTATTCATAAGCTCAAGGTTTTGGGTTTTTTTATACCACTGTATCTTTGCTTGATTGTGCTTTGCTTTGTGTTCCACGTGGTTGTGCTGCAGATGGAAAATAGCATTTTTCCTTCTTGAATTTGCTACATGTTCTTTTTCCTGAGCATACTATAAAAACAACTGTGAATGTGGTTTATGCTTGAACAGTCATGTTGAAAATACTTCTTTTTAATGAGCAACTCTATGAAATAACTAAACGCAGATAAACAGGAGCACCAGCTTCGGGCAGTGCAGTACATGGGAAGTACTGAAAGAAAACTTGTGAGCTGATCTTGCACTTCTCTCTGTGGGGAACGTTTTATAGAACTGTGGTGCTGCTGCTGCATCTAAAAAATGGCCAGAGTGGAAGGTGTGGCAGAAAATTGGAGGATTTCCTTTTCTGTCTGTGTGTTTTCTTTGTAAGTAGACGATTCCTGAAGTACTGCAGGTACATGGTTCAAGGGCTGCTGCCTGACCAGCAGCATGTCTCAGAGTGCAGGTGCAGGACTGTGAAATGGCTTGAGGGCTCGGAGCACCGCACATCATCGTGGTGTGACTGTAACTGTTGGCCTCTTTACCCAGGATGATACATGACAGTCTAACTGGTGTTAACTGGTAACATGGTGGGGATGAGTGTACTCTGATTTTGGAGTAAGCTGGAAGATCTCTCCTGGCATTTTCCGCAGCCTGGCAGCATGCGTGCGTGCCATCAGGAAGCGTCGCTCAGCTGCTGTGCAATAAGCTGGACTGCTGCCGGGACGATGGTGACGCTCATGCAACATTGTCATCTGGGCCCTTAAACATCTAAAGGAAGATTAAAGAGGAATTTAAGCACTGTCGAGAAATTGGTAGACGTGAGGTCTTGCCTAACAAAGTCAAGGCGGAAGCATGGATATCCGCTGCAGTGCATGTATGGAGCCACCTCTGCCTTGGAGGGCCTGTTTCCATGCCTGAGGCCAGATGCGAGTCTGTCGAGACTTCGCGTCATATCGGGCGTTCCCGATCCCGTTGATGTGTTTCAAGCATGCTGAACACATGACAGCAGGAAGGAGCTCTTCTGGCTGTGGCGTTGGTTTTATGCAGTTGTTGCTGGAAGACTTGCGAGAAAGGGAGCGGCAGGGTCATTTCTATCTGCGAGCGTAAACTGTAACACAGGACGCTCAGGCTTAATTGACTTTACCCTGAGGGATTTCAAACCCTTACCTCCCAGCTTCCAGGGGAAGGCCTTAATTGTGAGAGGTTATTTCCTGTCCACTACAGACTCCTTTCCACATAGGGGGAAAAAAATGGAGTCCAAGTTTCATTATCTAGAAGGCATTTTAAACGGATTCAGTGATGCAGGGAGCTCTGTGTGGGCAGAGAATCCCTTTGACACCAGAAGTGTTTTGACAGAGAGGGAGAAGAATCATCTCCCCACAGCAATTTGGAGGATTCAGATATTACAGTTTTAGCTTGAGTCATGAATTTCACCTCAGAAGAATGAATTTTGAAGCTTTTGTCTAGTCAGAGATAGATGTTGCTGTAACCTACTATAAGAGTTAAAAATCAGAGCAGTAAATGATAAGGCTGTCATCATTTGAAGCTGTAGAAGTCAATATTATCTGACTGTGTGTTCAGGTCTGAAGATGAAAATTCCTACAATGAGTGGGGTTTAGTGCAGTGAAAGAGGGATGTGGCATTAATTAAAATGTATGTAAAAACATACTTAAGATATTACATAAGAATCAACCACAGAGACATTTGTGTTTGCTTTAAGATAAGGAAGTTTTATGTGCCATACAAGAGGATCCCTTGTGTGTTTTGTGTAAGAGCTTTTTATTACATTTTATTTTTTAAGTAACCTGTTGCAGAGCAAAAACATTATTCAGGGTCTTTGGTCTTAAACAATTAAGAAGAAACCTCTGAAATAAAAGGGCTACGTGGAGTAATGATGTTCACAGTCACCATCTGGAGTTCTAACATCCTATAAAAGTGCTCATTTTCCTTTCGCAGGAGCTGTCTGAGCCGTGCATAGCTCTTTTTGAAAAGGTGGGTTTCCAAGGAAAGAAAATTGAATTCAGTACAGAAATCTTAAATCTCCAGTTCCTGGGATACAGTCCTCGAATAGCTTCAGTTCAAGTCCTTGGCGGCATGTAAGTTTAAAATCACTTTTTGATTCTTTAGAATGATGTACTTATTCAACAGAAAAATTTCAGGTGTTAGAAAACAAGGAGTATAAAAGGAGAATATCATAATGTGTGCAGTGCATTAATGCAGTTTCTTCTTACAGAACCTTTTCACATCCTCTTTCAACAACATGTTATCACTGACTGGTGCCCTGTGCTAGAAGTTGAAATGAATTTGAATAAAGCTTACAAGGAAACTAGTGTCTTCTCTCATGCCATATTATATCCTTAAAACCAAGTTGCTGTACGTCTCAATCATAAAAAAATAATTAAGTTTGTGATCTGTGTCATAAGTTCAAAATGTTTTAATAAGTATTCACATTCATCCTTTTACCTAGATGTTATGGACACAGTGGTACAATCAGATCATGATCTGGCCCCTTTTGGCATTAGTAATAATCCCTTTTACTTCAGTAACTGGGTCAGACTCCTGGTTGTAAATCTAGCAGTTAAATTCATTAGCTATTTTAAGCAGTTGTGTTCACTAAATTTACTTCTGAAATCATGTAAAAAATAGTCTGTGATGAAGTTTAAAAACTGTCTTGGAATAATTTTGAGAACCACTGTGCATCTTCTTCGTGTTCCAGCAGATCTGTTAAATTTATCTTTTTCTGTTTTTTTCCTCTTGTTAGCCTCTATCTCCAAGATACCCGCCCCAAGTATATGTTCAGTTTTTTTGTAAATTGAGGAGTGTGACTTATTTTTTTAACGATAGATCCAGGTTACTGTTGCTTTGCGTTTAAATGTGTTCTTTTAAAGAGGTAAATTTCCAGGGTGTGTGCTAGAGAGATGCGCTAGAGATGCTGATGGATAGCTTAAGACTGCCCTCAAGTGGATAGCTAATACCAGGTCTGTAGAGCAAACCATTTTCCCCATCTGGATAAGCTGGTCAAAGGGTTTCCTTAGCGCACTGAACTGAAGTTTGAAACATAAAGGTCAGAAGGAAAGGTACATGCTCTGAATTCTTGTCTCCTGAGATTTCAGTGTCTTTAACCATAACCACAATATAGTTGATTCTCACTTTCCATGTGAGAATCAATAATATGATTGAACACACGAAATAACATAAAGTCACACATCAAGTTACTTCTTTGCCAAGAACATGGTTACCATGATTCCAGGTAATGGAGTTGTAAATTGTGTGTGTTTGCTGTCCAATGAATTTATATGTTTTTTCTGGTTGATCACGGGGAAACTTATGATACGAAAATTCTGATTTCATTTTAGCAGTGTCAGCTGCTGAAAAGTGTCAAAATACAGGTTTCAGAGGTCCTTGCCCCTGCGGCCTCCCTTATTGAAGGGGTTTTGTTCTTCTCTTCCTTTGCTAAGAGACATCCATTTATAATTTTCGTAGTTTCTACCTGGGGATAGATGTGTATTAGGCTGTGAAAAACAACAACATTAAGGTGAGTGTGCTTTTTCTGGATATAGACATCTATTGATAAATGAGTCGGAGGAAAGGAGTTAACAGGGAAAATGTGGATAATGAGTGTTCATGTACTCAAAAACCTATGGCTGTTGGACAGTCCCAGAAAATCAGTGTGAGAAAATGCAACAAATTTCACTGTATTGCAGCCTAGTTCAAAGTCTAGTTGTAATTTACTGCCTGTGCCAATAGTAGAGAAACAGAAGTCAGGTTCTGACAGGTTGCTCTCAATGTGATTTTAAGTGTGGTTGAATGTGTGGTAGGGTATGCTAAACAAAAGTTTTCTGTATGCCTTTTTTTTCCCCTCTCTCTCTGTGTCTTTTTTTCTTTCTTTTTTTTTTTTTCTTTCAGGTATTTGGAAAGAGGAAAGGTGTTCTGAAATAAAACCACTATCAAAATACACTAGAGAGCTTCACCCTCTTGCAGTTCCAGTATTTGCTTGTTGCAGTCAGCATCCCTACTAGTTCTTTCCTGTTTGGGTCAGGCCTGTCCAAATTAAGATACACAGAACTACTGGTTCTATACATGCAGCAATCTATCATATACAGCATATGTAGTGTATACATACGTGCTCCTCGAGGAGTCACAGTACCTCCTGAAAACAGATGATATTTATAAGTTGGGTTCTCCCTTTAAGGCAAGAAAATGCTTTGTTTCATTCAGCTTGTAATTTTTAAATAACAGGCCTTTAAAATGTGAACTCCAGTGTACTCATCTTAATGCTGTTGATCTAAATCAGGACATGATTTTACTATTTTTGAAGACCTGTTAAAAAGAAGGTCATTTGCTTTCCAAAGCTAAACACTACTACTTTGTGGGACAAATTTCTATTAAACCCATTTATTGATTCCAAAGCAGGATTTGGGAGTAAAAGCATTCTGGTTTTGTTTTGTTTTGTTTTTTTCTCATAGATGGATAATTTACGAGCATAGTAATTACAGGGGGCGTCAGATGTTGTTATCACCGAATGAAATTCCAGATTGGTATAAAGTGAGTGGCTATTGTCAGATAGGTTCTCTGAGACCTCTACTGCAGGTGAGTAGGCTCTGACATGAGATTGTCAAGTACTAATTTATATCTGTAATGGGGTGATATATATATATATATATATAAAAAAAGTTAGTTTTGATGCATGTCACAAGCTTCAGCAACGGCAATTGTGTAAAGAAATTGCTCTACAGTTTCGCTTGTAATAAAAGCTATTTGATTATGCTACATGGCTTTGCAGTTCTACTGCTTAAACTGTTCATTAAGCATACTTTAAACCAAAGTAGAGAAGACAGCATATAAGGACAGGCTAAATTATTTTAACAAGTAATCGCTATAACTACTATATATAAATTATTTTAAGTTATTTTATAATTAGCACCCAAACTGGTCACTGGCATACTGTCTGTATTGTCTGTGTTATTTTTGAAACAACAAGAAAGTTGGTCAACAAAATTGGATACTTCAATTAGTAGTGATTTTGTGTTGATTTAGGGGGGGAGGTCCTTCCCTGCTTATTACATAGCAGAATAATTTGCAAATGTAATGCAAAATTTATTCTCATGATGTCCTTTTCATTTTGTTTTCTAAATAAGGACCATGTGATTTGGTCCAATGCTGCAGCAGTCCTGTGAGCTTTAACATTTGAGGTTCTTGCTGAGCCATATTTTATTGAGGAAACAACTTTTCTGTAATTCACAGTTTACTTGTACCTGTAACCAAATGCATTTGCTTGCTGTCAGAGCATTGCCTTTGTATAGCCTTAAGCAGAGTTAGGAATAATGCATTTTGACTGCCCTGGCTGAGAGCTTGTCTAAACAGAAATTTAATATGTAGCAAGCAGCAGCATGAATGTACAGTGTAATACTTGCTGCCAGTGAAATAAGCAGCACTGCACAAGTGCACCATTAATAAGAGCTAGGAGCATCTATGCAAGAAGTTAGCAGAGAGAAGCTAGTGCTGCTCTGAATTGAAAATTTTTAGCTTTCCACGGTGTGCTGATCTCAGTGCACAGGAAAGCCTAAAATTCTCCATGCAGAGTGGCAAGTTCTCAAAGCCTGGCTTGTCCTAGGCGTTCATGGACTTTGGAATTAAATTCTAGAATAGAAAAGTTAAGCTTTCTGAAAGAAAGAGGGAGGCACGGGGTTCAGCACTAAACAGTAGTTGCTCTGAAGTTAACCAGAGCAGGATGTGTTCTGCGCTGAGACTGTGGTTAAAGAGTTGTGTTGGTTTCTGCAGAAACGTGTGTACTTCAGGCTTCGAAACAAGGAAACAGGAAAATTCATGTCAGCTGATGGAAACTTAGACAACCTGAATCTTCTCAGAATACAGGTTGCAGAAGATACAGACTCAGATGATCAAATCTGGGTTTATCAGGATGGATTCATAAGGTGCCGGGTGAGGTTCAAGTTCAATGTGAATTTTCCCTTTTCCTCTCCAGTAGCAGGGCTTTCTGAATTCAATTCCTGCTGTATCATCTTAATTTATTTTATAGGCTTATTTCGTTTCAGCTGTAATATAATCCTTTTGTAGGGGGTTGTTTCTTTGTTTATTTTGTTGCTGGGGTTTTTTTATTGAACTCTGCCTTTTTCAGGTGATACAAACTAATTGTATTTTTTGATGTAATTGAAATTTTGAGATATTTTAGTTATGATTTACTTTTCCCCTAAAGAATAGTAGCCTCATAAGTACAATCAACACCAGAAGATCATTGTCTGCTCTTCATGAGCTCCTTCTACTTTCATGCCCTCTTCCTCCATGGTGGAAATATCACAAAAGTGTCAAAGCAGGGGAGACCTTTTAAAATGGAGACACTTCCTCATGATACTTTGAACCATGCATACCTTGTGGTAGGTCAATTAGTGTCATGTAGGTTATATCCTCTTCTGCATTCAGGCAAGCTTAAAGATAAAATCCTACTCTTTTGGGTTTGTTTTTTTTTTTGTTGGTTGTTGTTTTTTTTCTGGTTATTCCTGTATTTGTCAAATATATCCCTTTTCTATTCCTCTGTATAAGTTTCCAAATGAAGTCCTACTTTTCTCACAGTCCATAAAACTAATCATGTGCAAATTGTCATTGAGGTGAGCAAAGGTATGCGCAGTTCATAATGTTTAAGCATGAACAGTCTTAGGTAGGGATGCCAGCCAAAGAAAATTAAGTTACTTTAATACTGTTAAACAGCTTGACTGCAAAGAATCATGTGAACTTTTTCTATAGGATTGTATAACTTCAAAGGAGCCATTTATAACTATGTCATCTATGCTGGAGGGAAGAATCTTACTGTTAATAAGCTAAGGCATTGTTTGGACATGTTTACAGGACACATGCAGTAGTACAAGGGATTTATGCAGACAGCAAAATGGTGCAAAGTAAGCTAAAAGCTTTAATATCGCATACAAAAAACTTCTGTCTTGACAGTACCTCTCAAACATTTCACTGAGAGTGTTCATGTCGCGACAGCGTAGTATTACATGGCTTTGAATAAATACTCTTGGTTTTTGTCCCCATCTGTGTATCTCATAAAGCAGTTTTTCTGTCTACAGAAAATACACAGCTCGCGCTGTATAGCAATTGGGTAGCTTAGTGTGGAGTGCAAGCTGGCAACATTGATCTTAAATGATGGAACTCTTACAGAGTTCTGCCATCTTTCTGTTGAAAGGCAGTAAATGTATTTTGCACAAAAATTTGTTTTTCACCACATTTTAAAAAGAAAATTAAGCTCATGAGTGGGTAGGTGCGTGCACGTAGGCAGAGACAGGTCACTGGAAGAACTTGTGCCTTTCTTGCTGTAAGCTTAGGTCATCTCACTGACTCTGAGTCACGGTACCTTGAGGTATGCCTGGGGTTTTCAAGGAAGGGCTGTTTTAGGTAGGTGGGATAACCGGTAAGCAGGTTATGAAAGTCGTTCTGCTCATTTTGTCAGAAACAGATAGGAATAGCAGATACGAATTCAGGTCTCCCCACTCTGCATGAGTTTCTTGGAGATGGGTGACGTAGTGGCCCAGATACAGATGAGAATTTCAGAACTGCAGAACTAAATCGACCGAGTTCAATTCTAGGTTATGATAGTAAGAAGTACTACTTTTTCAAAACTGTATGTTTAGAAATTTAGGGCTGTATCAACAATGGCAGATGGGTGTTTGTTTAATCTGCCACTAAAGTCAATTCAGAAGTTACAAGGTAGCTTATGGTGATCTATTGAAAATCACTGTTCACACAGAATAACTGTAAGGTACTACTAATACAGCCTTAATATTCTTTTCAAGGAAGCTTGATTTTTGCCAGTTCTTTTTTTTAACCATAAAGACATTTGCAGAGTTTTGAAATGAAGTAATACACATGACTAGGAAAACAATATAGAACGAAAAAGAAAATATCAGTGGTACACTGTGAAATTCATACACTCTATACTGTGCAGCTATGTCCTTTATCTCAAAAGGTTATTGCAGAACAAGAAACAATTAAAGAACAAAAAAAAAGATGATAGATGAGATGGAGGGCTTCTATGCAAGAAAGAGAGAAAATAGCTAGGACTTCTACCCTGCAAAGGTGGCAGTTTGAAGGATGAAATGATTGAAGCTTCTGTGAACACAGGGAGGGATAAGGAAAGCATCAAATAAAACTAGTAGTTGCCTATCAATTTTTTTTTTTTAATAGTAGTAGTTAAGATTTGGAACTGCTTGCCACAGAAGGGTTATGATACAGAAGGGTGTACATGTAAAAGGGTTACATTGATCTCAGTGGAAAGTGGCTAACAAATTCACATATGGGAGAGAAACTGTCCAGATATTAAAGGTACCAGTTCTGCATGGACAAGTCTCTGGGCTGGTAATTGCTGTAGACTGAGAGAGTTTACCAGGAACATACTGCATACAAGAGCAGAGTTAATGTAATCTTCCATAGCATCTGTTCTTGGCCACTGCTAGAGGCAGGTGCTAATTGCACCTTTTGATCTGATACAGCATGGTTATTTTAATGTTCTTATGTAGTGGAGAGTGTCAGCAGAAACAGGAACAAAAGAAAAATAAGTAGTCTTGAGTTTGGGGCAAAAATACATTCCTTTAGGGAAAGTAGTTCCTAGATTCCGTTCGCACCTGCTGACATCTCTCCTATCTGATCAAAAACCAGTGGATACTAGAAGTAAGGCCTTTTAAATAATTGCTGTTGCCTTTCTGATGATACAGATGGCAGAGGATTGCTGCTTGACAATTGTTGGAAATCTTATAACTCCTGGCTCTAAACTCGGTCTGTCATTTGAGCGGAATGAAGACAAACAATATTGGCATATTCGTCCTGATGGCAGGATTTATAGCAAGATGAAACCCAAGCTGGTTTTAGATATCAAAGGTAAGCAAATGTGTTATCTCATTACATTGTGTCTTAATTACATGGTATTTACAGTGGGATAGGCACTAAACGTGCCTATAAATTAAGGATGGTGTTATAGTTACTTTAATGTAGAATCAAAAAAGACCCGATTAGCTAGTCTGACCTCTTGAATTATACAGGCCCTAGGACTTAATTTCATTTTTCCTTCATAGAGTTTAGTAACTCACAGTACTTGCTTATCTTGTATTCCCAGTGTCCACTCACTCTAGATATCCTCAATTAATTTTAGGTGGCACTGGGTGATGTGAATGTAATTATTTAAAAATGCTGAAGCAAGAAAAACCTAGCTTCTCATTAACTTTAATTTGTATAGAGCAAATTTTCTTATATAGTAGTTGTAGATGTAATAGCCAAAGGATATTGGGAAAGCTGTACACTGCTGTACACTGATGTGATTAGATGTAAGAAGTTTTTTCATTTGTTTATTAATGGCTATACCTTTATTGCGAACATGAGATTCTGCCATAGCAGCCTAAGCTCTGTGCGCACTTGATGCGTGATTTACAGTCACTTTTGTCACAGCAATTTGATTCTTGTAGATACTGGTTCTGAACTTTGTTTTCATAGTTTCATAGAAGATCTGAAAAAGCAGCAAATGGAATAATCAGCAGAATTAGCACAACCAGATGTTCTTACATAACTGCATTTTCAGGTGGGGGGAGTAATCATTTTTTGTAGCTGTTAATTTTTTTTGGCTGTTTTAAAACTAATTTTGCATTGGTGCTGTGACATTAATTACAGCAATGACAAAAAAAAAACAAACACACAAAAACCCCCAAAACAAACCCAAAAGACAGAGTCAACAGTCAGCACTTCAGAACTAAAAAGGACAAGACTATCAGAACTGTGAGAAAAGGGTTATTTAATGTCTGACCATAATACAACAGTGGCACAAATAGTCACAAATTCTCTCTGCTGCCACAAAAAGCTAGTGATGATTAATCATAAACTTACCAAAAAGACTCCAGTTCAAGTGAGCATCTTTAGTCACAGTGACTCTGCATACCTGTTTCTAAACTCAGTTCCGAGGTGCACCAAAGAAGGAGGAATAGTATTGTGCTGCCTTGTCTCCAGTTAATCATGTTGAAAGCAATTATGTATTCTGCATTTATAATTGAAGAACTTCACAATGGATGGGTCTGGTAATGAAAGTACAGATGCACTCTTAGTTTAAAAAAAAGTTAATCTGTACGGTAAATATGAAAGAGTTAGGTACTTTTAGCTTTTATTTGAGAAAGCTGGTAGGAACATTACCTTTTTATGCCAATTCTGCTGATCCATTCTTGACCA
Source organism: Anarhynchus alexandrinus (assembly GCA_008711295.1). Classification (NCBI taxonomy): domain Eukaryota; kingdom Metazoa; phylum Chordata; class Aves; order Charadriiformes; family Charadriidae; genus Anarhynchus; species Anarhynchus alexandrinus. Next base: position 2,594,897 of record VUYV01000108.1, read on the forward strand.
CAAATTGAGTGTTAATAAATTCCTCAGCAAATGAATGCAGTTGTTCAACTGTGCAGTTACCAATGCCACCTTGTGGATATACCGGCATAACACAAAGCCTTGTCCCAAGCACCACTCTAGCAAAGAAAATACTCTCTTGTTCCACTGAAAAAAATCTCATCTTTTCCCATTCTAACATGTTCACATTCTATCAGACACTGCTTACAAAATATTTTTTGCACTTGCAATAATAACTGAGCTATGTAGCTAATGTTATTTTTTGTAGCTACTGGTTAGGGTTTGGGGTTTTTTTCCCCCCTGTGGCAGTATTTGATCTGATATTCCCTTCTTTTTATTCTCTTCCTGAAGAACTTTGCAAGTATTTCTACTGTGTATCTCTACTGCTTTTTAGTAACTGCCTAGTGATGGCAAGGAGAGAAATCATGTTGGTGTTAACCTTCCTAGAGACCATTCTGATTTGGGACAGTGCCACCAGAAAGTCTCCCCCCAAAATCCTGAAGCGGAGATCGGCTAAGGTGCTTGAGATGGCATTTTCTTAGTACAAGAGCTGCTCTGAAATGTGCCTGCCCATACAGGACTCCGGGTGCCTAGCATATTTCTTTCTGAGATCTGCTAGAATCCGTATTGGTTACACCCATGACAAGCTTTCAGCTGCCGGGCTTGTCTTTTGCTCAATACAGGAGGGTGAAGGCTATAGGGGTGCGGAATGAAAGATGGTGTCCATAGGAGTCTCCTGGTGCTCTGTAGAAATGGTTGGCTCAGGTGACTGCTTCCAGTGGGAATGCTACCTGCCATTGCAGGTGTGTTGTACTACACGAGATGCACGTGTCGTACATACTGCAGAAGCATAGTAGATTGGAGGAAAAAAAAAGTCAGTTCTGACTTTCGGCTCTAGTCGAATGTTTCTTTGCTTCCAAGTTTCTCAAGTCAGAATACTAATGGTGCTTTTCTATGGGAACATGTTTGGCATTGCATCAGGTGAGTAAATTAAGCCCCCGTAGGAAAGGGTTATATTTTGCCTTCAGGTATGTTCAGGTGCCAGTGGAAACAGCTGAACATTGGGTCATACTCTGTGTATGGCGACTTGTGATGCAGCTGCTCAAAATACAGGATTGCAATGGTTAAGAGTAAATGAGTACCAGACTTTGTCCCTGGTGTGGTCATGCTCCTATTGTCTGTTAGCAGCAGGACTTATTTCAACGTGTGAACATCATCCTTAGTGACAACTGACAACTGTTGAGGGGAAATTGAACAGCCAAGTTTGACTTTTGGGAAGTGACAGTCTGAAAGGAGCTACACCTGACTGTATTGCCATGTTTCCTTCCTTTCCTGTCTAGGCTGAAAAAGCTGAGGGCAGGCTGAAGGGGTGGAGAGGAGCAGGCAGCCTCCCCTGTTTCAAACTGAATTCCAATAGCAGGCGGTGATGAAAATCAGTTTGTCTTCTCAGTGTCTTGAGGAGAAGAGAAACTGTCTATACCAGTACTTACTAGAGTTGCCCTGAAACCTGGAGTGCCTGTCTCTTATTTCAAAGATAATCTACACTCTCTGAAATTTTTCTTTGCAGGGGGCGCACAATATGATCGGGACCACGTTGTTGTCAACACAGTCAGCGAAGAAAAGTTAACGCAGTGTTGGGAACCACTAATTGTATAAACTCAAACAAGCAAAGATGATGTTTCAATTGGCCACTGTTCTGGACGCTAGAATCAGCACTGACATCTCTGAAGGATACAGGATCAACAATGAGGGTTTTGTCTTTTCTTTGCAATTTTAAAAAGAACAAGCAACAGAATGATTTCACCTCTCTATCTAAGATTATTATCCCTATAAAAGCTTGAGTATCTCTCAACCTTTTTTTTTTTTAAATCATTACGACTCAGTACAAGGTAGAGAGTGGGCTAGAGTAGACGAACTAAAGGTGGGAGAGACCCCATGGAGTTACAATTGTGTCAGTGAGTAGTTAATCCAGAATAGTCAATAAGCATAATTTTAAATTATTTTTCAAAGAGTTTTTTAACTGAGAGAAGGGCTAAAAATAATTAAAGCTTATTTTATAAAGGACAGGAGTGCAATGTGTATGTGGGTATAGCAACTTGGACCTATGGGCTGTAGTATAGAGAAATATTTACTACTGGAAATTAATATATTTGTTTCACTGGAACAAAGTTATGTTTACTGAAAGTTTAAAGACTGCTAGCACACAGCACATCCAAAGAATTTTTAACATGTGGCTTCAAATATAGTTAGTATGCTAATTTAGTGAGTCCTAAATTAAAAAATTCTAGATTTTCTCATGTAGAGAGATGATGTAAATTAGTAGATGTTTGTTAGAAAAGAGAGGGGTGGCAAAAGGATGCATCGGAATGTGAAGAACTTGCCCGTTTGCTAGGCTGCCTAACTTTTTGAGTTATGGGTATTTTACTACTTTGCCAAGTCAAATTTTTACCTTTTAGAATGGATCCTGAACTCCAAAATCACATAGAAAACAAGAATTCTAAGGGAAAGTATCACTCTATAGACTGCAAAAGCACCTAAGCAACATGGTTACTAAGTTTTTCAGCCACTGCCGGTTGGGCTTACCATAGAGGATGCCAGACTCCCAGGGGTTTCTGGTGATGTTGGAGAGCAAGGTCTGTGGTGGGCGGCTGCCTCCTGGGCAGAAATACGACTGCTCTAGTAAGGGGCATAGCCGAGCCTGGATACGTGCCCAGTCACAAGGGCTGTGCCCATTCAAAGTAAGCATTACTGGTTTAGTAAAGAGCTTGTGACAAGTAAGATACACTAATGATTGCAGGAGGTTCTTCTGTTGCCCTGCTCTTAATCTGGTTATGTTAGTTTTCCTTAATAATGTTGGCAAAAAGGTAAAATACAAAGTCTTGTACTATGCTGCTGTGTTTTGTTCTGGCTTAGACCAGTGTTATTACAAGCTGCTCCTAGGAGCATCCAGGCCTTTGTCTTGCATAGTAAGTCTGTTTAACATTTTCATTACTATTGTATTGCCTCAAAGGATACTGGTGCTTTTATTGTTACCACCCTAGAGGAAGTGCCTTACTAATTTTCCTCCTTTTGTACAGACGTACTGAAGTTTTGTTGCTCTGAAATGTGCTGCTTTTAGTTCTTCACAGAAAATGTTGTTATTGGTTCCAAACAGTGGTACTTTGTCATATTAATGTGCTCTTGCTATATATACAATATAGCATTTTACAAATAAATTTAAGTTAGGTAACTTTTATTGAAATTATTTTTAACATTACAAAGCTGACATTTTACAGTTCGTTTTGCTTCTGTCTTGTGCCTTTCTCTGTCCATAATTCCTCTGCAACAGCTGGCTAATGAGGAGTGATTGCATGGTGTGGAATAGCTGCTGGCTCTGAGGAATGGATGCTTCTCCTATACAAGCAAGTGTTCAGTGCATTTTGTACATGGGGCCACAGTTCACATGGCCGCTGCTTCTGTCCCCCAGTGGAAGCACTGCATGACATCGCTTTTCCGTCACTTTAGCTGCACCACTGTAAATGTGCAGTTCTCAATTAAGAGGTTACCACTTTCCTTCGATGTACCTGCATAATTGCAGGGGAAATTTAAAACCAGACCAACAGACACATACCCCTCAAAGCACTTCATTACCACCAGTAGTGATAGGGGGCATAGAAAGAACAGGGTATCCTGATTACTGACAAAATCACTCCAGGAGTTAGGCAATTAGAATAATTATCAGTTACAGACTGATTTTGTTCCATGCTTCTACTCAGATTAGTTATGCCATGAGAGATTTGCCATATCAAGATTAAAGTACTGGTCTTAAGACAGCAGCATGACCACTTAATATAGGAGAATTGTACAGATTCTGAGACTCATAGAATCATAGAATGGTTTGGGTTGGAAGGGACCTTGAAGATCATCTAGTTCCGACCCCCCCTGCCATGGGCAGGGACACCTTCCACTAGACCAGGTTGCTCAAAGCCTCTAGAATGAACTAGATTGAGTAATTATATATATTAATAAAGGTGAACAGAACTAGGAAAGGCCAAAGAAAAAAAGACAGGACAAGTTTCATGTGGACAATTAGATAAAAGTGTGCCTCACCATTTCGGGACTTACCAGGACATCTGGAAAATAAAAGCTCCAAGATCTACAAACCGAAAATGCTGCCAGCTGTTGCTCTTACCGCAAGAGTAAGGGGTGTTCTGCAAAAGTCACAACTCCGTTCTTAACATGGTTCTTGTGTAGAAATACCTAAGGGACGTTAGTATTTCTTGTCTGCATATTAACAGGCAGAGTATGAAGGAATAAAAGAGGCTTTTCTAAAACAAGACTTTATTTTTTTTTAATTATGCATCCTGTGTGAGCTTTTAAAGAAGAAAAGGTCGCTACGTACCAATTCATGTTCAAATATATTTTACCAGTAAAGGACTGACTGAGGGCAGAATAGTGATTAGAAATACTTTATTTTTTACTAATTACATCAATCACTGTTTTTCCACGTGCATGTCCTCCTTCTAATTTCAGAAAGGCCTTTGGAACTTCAGAAAAAGAGAAGACTTGATCGATAACTGGTTGAATCTACAGAATAAAGAAAAAGTGACTCTATATTAGGAATAAAATAATGTATCACCTTCACACATAAAAACTGTACGAAGAAAGAGGGAGGTTTCATTATAGTATTTAGGATAGAAGTTGCCAAATTATATAGTTCCTAGTTTTTAACCTTTTTCAGGGACCCCTCTGCATGCAGCAGAATGCTTTCTGCTGCTCTTTGCCCAAGTTTTGAAACATCTCTGCTAGCACAGTTTGGAGCCCCCACCTGAGACTCTTCACAAAGAAGTTAGAGCCTTGCATGGTGACTTTAAAGTCCCTTTAAAGATGACATTGTGCTTCAGTTGTTTGTTGTCCACAATGATACACTGAGGAAAAGGAAGAACATTTTTTTCTCATATTTCTCTACTGGTTTTCTTGTTAAACCCAAGAATTTTCAAAAGGTCAGTTGTTCTAAAGATACCTATGAAGCTAGTGCCTGTCTGCATCAGTACGTGCCTCAGTACCCTTAAAAGACTTGGCCACAAATGAAGTTAAAAAAAAAAAAACCTCCACAAACATTTGTTGCTGAATCATTTAGATACACTTCAAAACTCAGCCACTGTGTATTCCAGTAGGCATACATCATTAAGCCCAGCTTGCATCAACTGCTATTTTGGCATTAATCTTGTAGAGTAGCCTTCTGGATTGTTTCAGACTAATTTCTAATAATGAAGGTGAAACTACCCTATTCACTGTCCCCATTATTAACTAAGGAGCCCAAAACCCCTATGAGCATTTTCTTTAGACATCATAGTGTAACAACAGAGGCAGCAGAAATCCCAGCTCCTTCTGTAAAACACTTGTTACTGTCTGTCCACAGGAAAAGATTTTTTTCTATCAAGTTCTGCGTCAGCCTTCCAAAAGTGAAAATAAGATCTGGGTACAAAAGTACCTCCCCCCCCCAAAAAAAAGATCCTACCTACCCTGAGGTTGGTCTCTTGCCTTGGATCCCCTAACACCAGCCCAATGCACGTTCTTTAATTGATGAACTGATGCCAATCCTCTTACCAGAGGAAAGCATTAACAGTAGAGTCTGCCGCTAGCTCTTGCAGTGATGAAGTTTTGAAGTAACAAAGATCCGAACACCCTATTTACGGTGCTTAGAAAAAGATCCTTGTTACTTGTGTCAGTGAAAAAACATCTTCAGGCTTTTTCCTCACAGCTACTACCGTGCACTTTATCTTGTTGAATACTCCAAAACTGGTAAGTGCCCTCTCCTGGTAGGACATGCATCTCACTAAATAGAAAAGGAATGCAACAGCAATAAGGAGACAATTTGCCAGCATCAGAACAGTGCCGTCTTTCAAAAGGCTTGCTTACTTTTACCAGAAGGCAAGGGGGTACATGTTTGGACATGCTGCTTAGAAGATGCAAGTGCAGCACTACCATGGAAAGGTTTTCATATGCACACATTTTGCCAGCAGCAGAACTGACCACCGAGCACCCTCCCCAGCTACACATAAATGCGATCTGGTAGTTGTCTGTGCTCATGTAGGTCCTTTTCTCAACTCACTTAATTTTTTCTTTATTCATACACAGTGCCTTACCTTGAAGCCCATTCTTTGCACTAAAATAACTACTGGCTTTGCTTATATGGTAACAGCAATCCAAGACATTAATAATCTGTTACACTGCAGTATCTCCTAATCTTGTCACTAGATTTGCCTTTTTATTTTGTCAAGGCAAGCTTAGCAGTAGTGTGAAACTTTACATGGCAGAAAAGTAGGAATGAGTGAAGCCCCTTCCAAAGAAACAGAATTAACAGCCAAATCACTATGACAGCAACTGTCCAAGTAAATCTATTCAACCTTGCCTCAAACTTGCCCTGCTGCGGGGTACAAGGCTGGGCAACTTCTTCCCCTTGTTCTGCCAGGACAATCCCTGCAAACAACCCTCTGGCACAACAAAGAGTAACACCCAGCAGAGGAGCCAGAAAGATACTGGGTAACACCTGCTGCTGCTCAACTGGGAAAGAAATGTGGGGCGTGAATGATGGAGTTCAAGACAAAATCATGTTTGGTCAGCATCCAGCACAGAATGGAAATGTCATCTCGGGCATCAGCAAAGTCAGGGGCATGGACTCAGGGCAGCAAAAACACTGGATGAGATAATGGTTTTGGGTAAACTGAGCACCCGAGCAAACTGCAGCTGCTGTGACTATCAGCAGGAGGAACGTGCTGCTGATCAGTAGTGACTGTTTTGAGGAAGACAAACCCTTGCTTTCGTAGCAGACGACTGGGAAAAAACAATGCGGTAACCTTGTTGAGCCAAGCACAAGTGCAGCACTTGTACAAGTACTTACTGTTAATGGCAGTTACATACAAAGCTGTGCTTCAGTTAAGGAAAAAAAAAGAAAAGAATACAGAAACTCAGCCTGCTGGAGCATGGACACAGATGACCCAAGCAGGGCAAGAGGCTGGGAGAAGGGGAAAGGTATTCGGGGAAGAAAGCAGTGCGGCAGCACGAGGGATGTGAAGCACAAGGGATTCCGGGGAAAGGCAGAAGTTAATTTCAGACACGTGCAGCAATTGAGAAAAAATGAACAAGACACTTTAATGTTGTGCTACCTGCAGTCATTTATTGTAGGCTGCAGCTTATAACCCTGACAGAACAAGGTACATGATGTCCTCAGCCTATTAGGTAAAGTTCAAAGCATCGCATTTGAAAAGTGGTGACACAGGGATTCAGGGGAACCCTGAATTCAGCCTCCCAGTTCAAAACACTGTGTGTATGGCAGCCACCACACACTCAAAGCCCATCTGCTACATTGATGTAACCTCTAGCTCCATTTAAACGCTGGCTTTAGGCAGTGCTATAGAGAGACATGAATACTAAATTGATGATCCTGACAATCTAGAGCATTAAACATTTTATCTGGCTGGCTGGTCAGTCCCATTGTTTGAATAACCCTGAAAGGGCTGACCGTGTTGCAGCACAGTGATTCACTCAGCCTTTACCATAATCCACTGACTAAGATAAAATTTCTTCCTGTGAACAGACAAACAAGTAGGGGAGCGTCTGCTGTTTGTTGAATGTGTGATAATAAATGGAGATTAACTGGATAATAAAAACACTGCCTATTTACAGCCACACATCAGTTCCTTGCCAGAGGACACCTATTTGTTCAGGGAAAAAGGATTAAACTAAAGTCTGGGAGAGAAAGGATTACACACACACGCATTGAAATGTTTATCTGAAAACAGATTGGGCCTGAAAGGTATTTTCTTCCTCTTCATTCCCTCCTATGCAGGACATACTATATCTCAGGTCTCTTGAAATGAACTCGTGTGTTTGGAAAAATAAAGAGAGCAATTGCTGATGCTGATTAAGGCTATCCTACACAGAGCACAGAAGCGGTACCACAGGCAATCCAGGTCCCAATGCAGCAAGCAGGGAACAGGTACTGGCAGGAGTTGACTGGTCAGCAGGACACACTCCCCCTTAATGGCAAATTCAAGCCCACCCTTGGGGGTCCCCATTTCTGTGGTAGCAAGGACACAGTCTGAATTTATCAGGAGGGGACAAGCGAGAAAACACGAAGGGAACGAAGACAGCTTTGATCCTCGTATTGGCAACAAGTCGCTCCAGTGAGTGTGGAGCTGCTTCAAGCCGCTGGAGGGAGAGCTAGAGCCTTGAAATTCTCAGGAGAGAGACCAACCGAACCTCAGCGGCCCTCAGAGCAAGTCTAGCTCACAGCGGGGAAAGAAAAAAAGTCCCCTCGCTCCAAGGGCAATGACAGTGCATTGGCTCTCCCCCAGGTTTGTAAAGGATGGCCGTGTCAAAACTGCAGGGCAGCCTTGCTTTGCAGAGTGCCTCCCTCCCAGCTGCTGCCTCCCAGCGACAACAAGAAGCTTGAATATAAATCATTACAAAGAACAGTCCCTGTCCTGTAACTAAACGTTTAGTAACCTCTTCAGGACTTTATTGTCATCTCACGGAAAACATGCTGTTTCGGGACACTGCTGTTTCTGTCATTTCTTCCCTTTAGCTGAGCATCTCCTTCTCTTCTGTACTCAAGTTTCATGTTCTTTGGGTCTCAATCCCACCCCTTCCTTCATCCGTCCTTCCCCTTAATAAAGGTGTGCAACAATCTATGCTGAGCGTCATATTGCTTGCCATCATTAGGTTCTAGAGTCAACCCTCACTGAAGACAAAGATTAAAGTTCTTATCTTCTGGAACAGCTGGCTCTGGTCTCATGTTGCATGGGTAGCTTTGCAACTATACAGTACTATGGTTTTGATCAACTTGTATTTCAGAGAATACGCAGTTTCATCCAAGAGCACATTAAAGGACATCAGGTACTTAATATTTCTGTCCCAAATGCCTAACAGAAGTAAAAATGATCCACCGATCCAGTCTCAAACACCCATAAGAAGATGGTGGTGCAGTGGTTAAGACACAGGAATGGAAGGCATGCGTCCTGGGGTCTACTCCCACAGCCATCTTACAAACAACTGTATTACCAGGTTTTGTTTGGTTTTCAAGCCAAGGTACATTCTTTCCATCAAGCATCTAACAGCAGCCCACAGTAACTCACGAGTATCATCTACAATTATTAAAGTGCTAGAAGATAAACCCCAGTTAAGCAGGCTATCAGGGTATGGTTCGGAGTGCAGAAGAGGCTTAAAAAAATCTCTAGTTCATTAATTAGCCGTGGCAAAACAGCTTCTACAGAACACAATGAAGAGCAGTAAGAAACTGGAACAAGCCCAGAATTGTAGTGTGTGCCAGCCTAGCCCACGCTTGAATCAGTAGAAGTGAGGAAGATCCTGGGTTTAGTTACCTACTGAACCATGCTGAAAAACTTATTAACTAAAGGAAAGAGCAGCTCTCTCTTCTGGAATCCCCTAGCAGTCACGTTCATGGTGGTTGTCCTGATATTTGTGCTGGTAATTAAATCCATCTGGGGCAATGCTACCATATAATTAAGACAGAACAAACCTTTGTACAGTTATATATATATGAGTATATATATATTTATATATGAAAGCATATTAAATATTTTATATATATTAGAAGAATAGTCCTGCATGACCTGCATGTCCCCAGGTCTCAGCAAATTAAACTCACAACAGACAAGAGCTGTCTTGTTGACCCCACATTTCACCACTGTGCTAGACATAATTCCCTCCTACACGAGGAGAGACTACAACACAGAACACTAGGACTGACTTTCTACAGAATATGCAATTACATCAGGCTGAGGCAAAACATTTGATTAAATACCTGGTATATGACAAAATTTTTCCAGACCTCATCGTGGTTTATGTGAACTTACATATTCAAACCCTATCTCTCCACAGTATGCAAAATTTCCATTAGTCTTCTTCACGGACATTTTCTGATGTAATCACACAGCACTTTCATAAAGAGCATAAGCAAGCTACCATGGCCTGGAGGAAGAGGAGCAGATGTGTTTTAATAAAAACCACAGTGGTTTTTTGGTGGCCGTGGCAAATGCTGATAGAAATTCCTTTTGGAAGAGAAAGGACTGAACAGAGCTTTTGGCAACCTCTCCCTGATCAACGTCTCTGGGCTCTAGCCAACCAACCTGGCAAGCAAAAGCACTGCAACAAGAAAACACAAAATTTTTAAAAAAAAGACAGCAAAAAAAATGTGCAAGCTTCGCAATTTAGCATGGAGAAAGATGGTTGTCAGAAAGAGTGTGAGTGACTAAAGAGAGAATTTAGACATTTAAGTACGGAATTGCTACCCTAGTGTTCTTTTTCAGATTGGGAGAGTAAAGCAGGCACCACCCCAAGGCGAGTCACCTTGGGTACCTTAAGATACCTTAGCACAGCCATATAGACAAATACTGGAATTACTGCAGAGAAGGGCACATCTAGAGCTGCCAGATTTGGAGAACGTTCAAGGTCTCGATATGTTACATTAGCTGTTTGATATTCATACAGATGGGAGAAATCTGCAACAGTTGTGCAACAAAGGCCAGGGAAAAAGTTACTTGCAGAACTGTAACAAGATGAATTCGAAGCAAATCAATACACATGGGTTAGGATACAGAGTCAAGAAGCTGTGATAACCTCTGCTAGCAGAAGAATGTAAGTCATCTTAAATCATTGCCATCCAAACAACTCAAAACCCAGGTAATGCCAAAGTGGATGACCATATCCATTTGTGTTATTTGCTTCCTGAATAGAAAAGACTAGCAACAGAAAACAATTGCATTCCACGTTTTAACGGGGTATCTCAGAGCAAATCGCCAGAGGTGGATAAAGGGCATTGGCCCGCATTAGTAGATAGAGAAATTATGGTAGCAAAAGGTTATGTGATTTGTACAGCATTGCACAGGAAGACAGCAGCAGGGCCAAAGAACAGTCAGCATCCTGTCCTCCAAACCACAACAGCAGGTGCTAAGTCCAAAGCAATCTAGTGTCTTCAGCAAAATGTATTGTCAACATTACACACGAATTACATTAATATAGGCATGCAATCATTTTTCTTATGTGTGCCTGTGCTGTAACATTTATCAAGAAAGCAAACAACACAGAGAATGATCTATTGTTCAGCCTGGAGAAGAGAAGGCTCCAGGGAGACCTTATAGCGGCCTTCCAGTACCTAAAGGTGGCCTACAGGAGAGCTGGGGAAGGACTTTTTACTAGGGCATGTAGTGATAGGACAAGGGGGAATGGCTTCAAACTGGAAGAAGGTGGATTTAGATTAGATATTAGAAAGAAATTTTTCACTTTGAGGGTGGTGAGGCACTGGAACAGGTTGCCCGGAGAAGTTGTGGAAGCCCCATCCCTGGAGGTGTTCAAGGCCAGGCTGGATGGGGCTTTGAGCAACCTGGTCTGGTGGAAGGTGTCCCTGCCTACGGCAGGGGGGTTGGAACTTGATGATCTTCAAGGTCCTTTCCAACCTAAACCATTCTATGATTCTATTCATTTCATGATCAGAGACTCTATTTGTTCTTCAGCTTTCCTTCTGCAAAATTAACTTTCACCCATCAGCCCATTTGATCCTACTCTGCTCTGAAGGAAAGAGCATTAAGCCACCAGAAATACTGCACACACACCTGCACTGCATTTAAATGGCACTGAATTAAAATTAAAATTTCAAATTTCTGCAGGGCTGCGTGTTAACCCACACCCTATCATGGTCCAGCAGGAACATACAACATACCTAGTGCTCCCCCTTACGATGCTAAGGAGTCTCTTGAGCCTGCCTTCCTCCATCAGGCTTTATAAAAGGCAATGTAAGTGCTTAATTATAAGTTACAGGCTTTCTACAAACTTAAGTAGTTAAAAGAGCCTGGTATATGTTCACCAAGGACAAAATGGCACATCCTTAGAAAGGAGGAAAAAGTTAAGTAAGCAGCAAAACCCAAGACAGTTAATCTTAAGTCCACAACACTGACCACAAATACATCAAACTACTTTCCTAACAAGCCTTTCAGTGACAGTGCTGGCAGCAGAGACCGGTGACGATGCTTCAGCGAACAGTATGCCAGCAGATCTGTGTCCTGAACTAAACGCTCTGTTGATTTCAGTTGTTTTTACATGAGAACCTTGTAATTCACCAGGAATATTTGCCATGGAAAGAGATCCCCAGCTTCTGACATGCGCTTCATCAACTCATTTGGTAGAGCCCATATTAAGCCAGTCCTTACTGGCTCGTAATTAACTGGCGGAGTTCAACCCACAACAGCAACTTCCCAGCAGTTTAGAAAGTAGCTAGCATCTCTAAAATTTGACAAGGAAATACTTGACTTTCTCCATGCCCCCTGCTGTTGCAGCAGCCTCCCAGCCCCACAGTCTCACAATAGCCTCTTTGCAAGACGTCCAGCTACAAGGCAGAGAAAACAGCTCATAAACTGAAAATGGTTTTACAATCCTCAGAACTGAGCTGATGGCCAGGTAAATTACAAAGGGAAAATTATTCTCCTTCCTTGCACTACCAGCTCATCAAATCCTCTCCTTCTCCCCATTAAAAAAGGCTGTTAAAAGAATTCCTCCTCATAGCTGACATTTCACAAATCTCTATTCCTTGCTGCAAAGATCATCCGTGTGAAAACCAAGTATCTTTAAACAAAATGCCCTTTTTGCTTATTCTTCATACACTGAAGGATTGAGAATCCTTTTGCTTTCAGAAAGGATGATGATGAACTCATCAGAACTAAAAATCTGTATTGGTGCAAAAGGACTAAAATAAAAAAAACTGTCAAATCAATATGATCTGTAACTGCTTCAGGGGTATGCTCTTCAAAGCTTCACTTACTGTAACATCTCTTTAAACCATCCGCTCTTTTTAATTTCCTTCATTTAAATCCCACCCATGACTTATAGTTTCCTGAAAAAAGGCTCTCCAATTGCTCTTCTATTCACATTTCATACAATCTCAAAATAAAGATGTCTGTAACAGAAAAGATGATTCACTGAAATTTCAAAATAACTAAATCTGCATTACTCAAAACTGTGTTCACTCAAAACTGAGAAGTTCAACTACATGAGCTCACTTTGCTGGCTTCCCCAACTCTTCTTGCTACACTGTTAATTGCTTTGTGGTTTGGTTTGGTTTTTTTAAATTCTCATTTTTTCTCTCCTATTCAAATACAAACATTTCTTTTCACTTAGTTATGGAAAATTATGATACACTTCCTCCAGTAATTCTCTCCTGCCTTCTTTCCAAACACCTGCTCTTCCGAATGGATGATCTGTCCATTTAAGAGAACTCTTGTGCCTAGACAATAAAGGTCATAGTCTTATTAACATCTGTCTAAACGGAACACATCTGGGTCTTATAAAATACTGATGATAGCACGGGTGTTTACAACATTTTACAAAATAGAGTAAAATGCTGCTAGAATAATGACTATGCAGATAAACAGTCTGACATTATGACCTGTTTTTGCACAGAGAATAAGAGACCAAGCAAACATCTTTGTCCTCACGATCATCTTACAACAAAAAGTACATCAGGACATTCATATATGTATGACGTACATTTTAAATGGCATTACAATTCACCTGTCCGGATTATTAGGCAGAGAACACCAATTAAGCTCTATCTCTATTGCATAAACAGGTGTTTCCCAAGAGGTTTTCATGGGCATATTCTGCATTTGTTTTGCATACAAGGTAGGAGCAGAACACAAAACAAGTTGTTGTGAGTGGCTAAGAATCAGGACAAATGGTAAGAACGAAGACAAGGGCATTTCTGTTTCTTAGTCAATTATAATTTAGTAGTGTGATTGGATGCAATCACAGGATGAGGAGCATCATCTAGGGTTTCTTTCTAGACCTGGGGATAATGCCTACAGCACTGGGCATAATGCAAAGCAAAGTGGTGCAAAGCTGTAACCAGTAACACACTTCACCACAGCTTATTTGCTGCTGCAGCCTCTGTTTATGAGTAGGTAACTTTTTAGGAAACACAGACCTTGCACTGGCTGTGTCAGCAGCACACTGGACACAACAGAGGAATAGAAGTGGCTGAATTCAGGAAAATTTTTATTCTGATCAGCAGCACTGAGGTGGCAAATAGAAGCACTCAGGCCTTAAGTACAACAACAATTTATTTACTTTTCTCTAAATTCTGGAACATAATGCATAGCGAAAAAGGAGATCAACACTCGAACTTTGAGAGATCTAAATTTTACTAATATGCACAAATTTCGAGCACAAGATGGCCTGACAGTTCACATACTGCAATTACCAGCAGTCACGGCAGACTCCACTTCCTCTTCTGCTCAGGTACCACATAGAAAGATTAACAGCAGTTGTCCATATTCCCAACTCTGGGAATTTTGGCAACATGAAATTATCCAAAAGAGGACACTGCCAGGACCTACAGCACCACACAGTCCAATAAACAGGCAATCAACTGCTGACTCTCACACATGTTTTATAACAAGCTCATAAACCTGAAAAGATCAGAAAAGCAATAATCTATCTGCCACTTCATGCCTTTCCCCCAAGTCCACTAAGAGATTGCCAAAAGCTTATGAACGCTCACAATATTTCAAGTCACTGTGCTGAATTAGCACAAGCATTATACTCTGAAGCACTGAAATAATGAAACAGAAGATTCTTGTCACCACTCTGCCAATGCAGATCGTCTATGACCTGCAATAACCTGAATATTCTAGTTCTGTGCACATTATGGGAAGGACTTCTGACTAGGCGATTTTGCATATGCAGATCCACACAGTCATGTTCATTTTGACACAATGAACCCAATGAAGCCTCTTAAAACATGTCATTTTCAACACCAGAGTTCATGCTAAATGATTCCCACTGGCAAAAATAAACAACCACTGGACATTCTTTCCTCATAACTTAGTAAGTTTTGTGTTTTTAAAAACAGGCAGGGTGGAGAGGGAGAAGGCAGAACAGTCTTAAGGATTACAAACTCCTAAATTCCATGCAAAAGGCAGAAGTTAGAAACTGGAACAAGTCAATTCTTAACTAGTTTTCCTCACTGTGACTCTCATAACATTTTATTCCCTAACTGTGAACTACACCTTTTTTGAGTCAAAGCAGCACCTCTTTCAGCACAAATACCCAAATAACCATTACTGACATACCTTTCCAGAATCAACTAGTTCTGCTATTTCATCCAGACTTGGGCCACTTGGCATAAAAAATGCCCACCGATAATGGACTCCTTTAAAGAGATGCTGCAAGAAAGATCACAAATATATTAAAAAATCATGACAGGAAACTGCAATTGGAACTCAAATTAATGACAGAAGCACTAGAGAAGTAACTTAAGGAAAAGACATGGAAATTATATGCTAGTGTCTGAAAAAAATGTTACCTAAGCATGTGGATTAAATGTACAGACAGGGATGTTATATTACCACAATAGGATCAGGGTGAATTTTGTGCCCAATTGCCCAGGTCAGCTAGTTGAGAAAAACAACCACCTTGTCTCTGCAGCTAGAAACAGCATTTATTACATAAGAGAGAAACGGTGCTATATGATTACACACATTCACAATGGGGGCAAAATAAACCCTGCAATGTGACATTTAGAACCTTCCACCTCAGTGTCAGTGATTAAATTTTCCACCATCGAGTCTGCCAAAGTCATCACCGTCCAATGACAGATGGCAGCTCACATGAAAAGCATTTTGGGAAGATCTCACATGCACAAGTCAAGAGCACGTCCTCTGAGTAAGTCATTACAGGAATAAGAGCCATCATCTGCCAAAGAAAGATGATTTTTAATACAATGCTCCTCATCATGGAAACATGCCTACTGAGAAATAATATTACATTCTTTTCTTCCCAGCCTTTTAATTTTGTTTTTGAGCTTTCCTTTGAAAGTACTAGTGCAGGACTTAGAATCTCATTCAACCATGCCATCACACGAATACCATAGCAACTGCTTGAAAAGCATTCATTTGGAGAGCAAGTACACATGTTCAGAGAAGAAAGCGAAAAGTTCTCAAAAGCCTCACTGATCTGGCCACTGGCAGAACGTTTTAAGATCCTCTTATGAAAACTAGAAAAATCAGTATCACCATCCAGACACATGAACATGAAAGAGATGAAAGACTTTCTAGCCACCCTCAACCACTTTTATTACTCTCTGGTGCTGGAATAGGATGAAGAGAATCAGTCATGGAACAATGTTTCGAGAGAAAGCCTGATCAGCCTAAAGCAAGTAGCAAAATTACCCTCACTTCAAGGAGGCAAGGATTTGCTCTGTTTACTATGAAACACCAGCTGTCAGCAGGACTCACTAGGGAGGCCATATGGAAAAGGCCACAACGAAAAGCACAATAAAGCAGCAAAACTTCAAAGCACCTCAAACTACCACAGACACCAATCAGCACCACCCCAACACTTTTTTTTTATTCAGTGCAAGAAAGAAGGAAAGAATAAAAATGCATCTGAAGTATACTTAATGATATATGAGGAAAAGACAACAGATGCCTCTAGATGAGCCACACGACTAGCATCCAAGCCACAAAGGAAGCCACTACAGTACAACATAATACTAAAGTATATAGGATTTTGTCAAATACCTTTACAGTTTTGGAACCAACAGTGACTCCTGTTTGTAACATGCCATCAGCCACTCCAAGTTTGTCCATATTGATCAGGAAAGGCGTCACTAAGGTAACATATGTTGCTCCTGACCATTTCTTCAGGAGATCTAGAGCCCACTTCTCAGTGGATCCACCAACGTTATCTAAGATGAAATCAAATCTGC
Source organism: Anarhynchus alexandrinus (assembly GCA_008711295.1). Lineage (NCBI taxonomy): Eukaryota > Metazoa > Chordata > Aves > Charadriiformes > Charadriidae > Anarhynchus > Anarhynchus alexandrinus. Next base: position 2,611,656 of record VUYV01000108.1, read on the forward strand.
AGACATGTAAAGAACAGGTTTAATATTACAATATGGGAAAAATAACTTCATCATAATTAAGCTAATTCATAATAGAAATTGGCAATAGTTTACATTTTTATGTGTCACTGCAATGCAATAAAATAACCTGACTGCAAGATAGCAGTAAGAAAGACCCAAGACCAGCTAAATCCCAGCTTTACTGTACAAAGAGAGTTAAATTTACAGGTTATTGCCTATTCATTGCACAGTAGACACAGGCTATTTAGGTAACTTAAACTGCATTTAAACTCCAAAAAGCAGGCTCTTAGATGCACAACTACATTCTCTACTTGCTTAAAGCCTTCTAGAACTCTTACCTCTCCAGCCCTCCCACTGAGACTACTGGAACAGTCCTGAGGTCTAGTCCTAGCATTGAACAATATGGTATGTGCATGGAAAAACTAGTCTGGACTCATGCCCTGACTAGGAACATCTCCTGTACTCACGTGAAAGTCAGTTCCAGTGGCCAAAATTACGTAAACAAGCTACTCTACTCACTCTTATCTCCTCACACCTTTTCTGTGACCCAATTCCCAACTTCACTTCTAAAAGTCTTTTTTTGACCTCCTTATTTGTTTTGGGGCCATTTTACCTCTACTGACAGCTCTTTTCTTCGCATCTATCTATTTGACGTAGAACCTAACAATGCAAAGGGTCCAAAACCTTCCCCCCATGGCATGGATATATGCAGCTTCTGGCAACAAGCCACAGTTCCAGCATTCCTTCTCATTAGCCCAGCATGTGAGCCTCTAAAGGCTGAATAGGGCAACAGGGAGCTGTGCACCTATTCTATTAGATGCATAGCTCATTTTCATCTGTAAATTTCCAGCAATCTCCAGATTGAAGTAGAAATGTATATACACATACATCTAATCTAAATAACCTACAAATAAGAGGGAAAATACTTTATGCAAATTAAATAGAAGAGTTCTTATCTCTGGAAAGACAGTTTTCCTGCCTGTCTTCCAAGGATGTGATTTCATGTTACAGTTCAGTCAACCTAACAGTTAGCTGCCAACAAGAGAAATTAAAATCATGAGAACTAACGCTCCAGGAAAAACTAGCTCACTATAGGGTCTGAAGAGTCAGTACCACTGAAAAGGTGAGGGAAGTAAGACCACTCCCCTCAGTGTAGCTGACTGATTGGCTTAGCTATATCATAAAACTGCACCCTAAGACAGTGCTGTTGGTAGTTCCTAAAAAGGGTCACTTGCTAGAATGGGTGTTTAGCATGTAAGGTGTTGAACTGCACAAAGGCAAGTTTAGCACTGCTTGCAAACTGTCAAGTTAGTTGCTGCACATCCTGCCATACAGACAACACCAGTACCCTCACAGTTGACCTCAGGACTGCTGACAATCACACCATAGTTAAAGGGTACATGCCTTCTTAGCACAGTTATCAGTAAGATTCTTTCACAGATTGAACAGCTTCTATTTCCTCTCCCAGAAAGTTAACTCAATCTAGCTAAAGAGAGCAGTGTAAATACCATATTCAAATACAAGTCACAGCAGACTAAGTTTAAACAGATGGAAAGATTACAAACCCAAAAAAGACCAGTTCTAGAGAAAACCCCCAAGCTAGTTTAAACATAACTGCTGTGACAAGACAAGTGTGATTGTTCACCAGAGGCAGCAATACCCAATGTTACAGAAGAGAAATTTACTCCCAGTTGAGCTGCACAGCAGCTAAAGACCTTCCGGCAAGTCACTTAACTGCTTCATGACATGGTTCTTCCCTCTAGAAGATAAATTTTACTATTTACTAACCTCACACAGGATTTCTGAGACTTATTTTAATTTATTCATGCTTTGTAAATGCTCCAAGAACCTTGGATGGAAGCTGACAAAACTGTTCAAATCACAGTCATTGAAGAGAAGCATGTGAAAGTGAGCTTGCCTCCAACAAGCCCAATTAACTGGCTGCGTCTTACAATGAAATCTGTACTTGGCAAATTACATTCAAAAAGGGCTGGGGTGAATTTGCTTTACAAAGTAACGCTTTAGAAATGGAGAAAAAATTAAAAAAGAGGGAGTTCTGATAGACTGGAGTCAAACAATCAAAAGGCAGAAGGCCTGACCGCCAACTCCTTCATCTCAGTATTAAGCACCGCAAACACGTACAAGGGTAATGTTTTAAGTTGTTCTTCCAGATTTCCAGATTTGTAATCAACCACATCATCTGCTCCAAGCTTTTTCATAAGCGTGCTGGCATCATGAGAACAAACTGCTGTCACGTGAGCACCCCAGGCCTTCAGTAGCTAAAAACAAGTATTAAAAAAAAAGAAGTCCAAAGTTTAAAATTTAGCGAAACATTGAGAACAACTTAAAAAGTCAAAGTCTCATGATATTTATATAACAAATGAGCACTTTTAGTAGGGAGTGGGGAGACTGGGTTCCAACACAGGATAACTTGTCACAATCCCACAGACAAACAATGGTTAGAATTTATCAATATTTAAGGAGGTTTTGGGGAGGGGGGAGTTGATATGGAGGAATGAGGGTGGTTTTTTAGTGCCACTTACAGATATCGCGTCTCAGGATAAATAAGGCTTCAAATAAAATACTCAGTTTGCCATGTGAATCTGCCAGCTAAATATATACCAAGAAGTATTGTCCAAGTTACCAATCTACAAAACTGTCACCAGATCAACAATTAAATATTTTTAAATATTTAAAATTAAAATATTTTATATTCCTACCTGCTTATTAAGTATGTCATATATCTATCTCACTGCAAATAGCTTAACTATTAATAATGAGAAAAAGAAGGAAGTAATCTCTGATTTACCACAGGGAGGATGTCAGGTTATCTTCTACTCCAAAAGCTACAGCAAAGTAAAGGATTTTTGCTGGTTATTTATCTCTTCTGTAATCTCATTTTTCATTCACAGTAATCTTTTTAACTTTTATTCCAGATTAATTAATGTAGTTTATTCACGATTAATCAGATAGAAATCGCAACTAGTCAGTGGCTGGTCAGCCTTTCATACTGATCTAATTTAGCCACCTGCTTTATCATGGATCAGGCACATAGCATACCACTAAAAATTCTCCTGTAAGCGTCTTTAAAACCACTATGTTTATGGTCTAGTAACATGGAACGCAATGATGCAATCACCCAACTTCTACACTTTTTTCCTATTCTCAAGAAAAAGATGTTTCAGCACGAGATTACATTGATTAGAATCGAAATCCCCAAATTAAATAAGAGCATGAAAAGAGGATGTTTCACAATTAATGGATCAATAGAAGAGCATGTTGACTCTCCAAAGTTTAGAGCTACTGGAATGAAGACAGACAAATGGGACATTCTTTGATGAATATAACCTGTTAGAGAGGGATGGAATCTACCTGTTTAGAAGAGGTAAGGGAACCTTTGGCAGCAGGCTGCCAACTTGGTGAGGCGGGCTTTAAACTGAAGTATCTGGGGACTGTGGTCCAAGATGGCCATGCTCACACCATCGCATCCAACTGGGGAATAAGCGAGGCCAACCAGAGCAGCAACAAACTGAGATCCAGAAGGCCAATCACCTCAAGAGTGAGTATGGCTGTGGTGGAACCTCTTACACCCCTCCAGGGGAACCTGCATGCTCGATTACCTCTCTGAAATGCCTATACACCAACGCACACAGCATGAGCAGAATAAGCAGGACGAACTAGAGGTCTGTATGCAGTCACAGGGCCATGAGCTCATTGCAATTACAGACACGGTGGGATAGCCCACATAACTGGAATGCTGTCATGGATGACATGCACAGTCCAGAAGGTTTCTGCAAAGCATTGGTGATAACTTTTTGACAAAGGTGGTGGAGAAAGCAACAAAGAGAGGTGTGCTGCTGGACCTTGTGCTGACAAACAAAGAAGGACTGGTTGGGGATGTGAAGATTGGGGGTAGCCTTGGCTGCAGTGACCATGAGATGGTGGAGTTCAAGATCCTGCATGGAAGAATCATAGAATCATAGAATGGTTTAGGTTGGAAAGGACCTTGAAGATCATCGAGTTCCAACCCCCTGCCATAGGCAGGGACACCTCCCACTAGACCAGGCTGCCCAAGGCCACGTCCAGCCTGGCCTTGAACACCTCCAGGGATGGGGCCTCAACAACCTCTCAGGGCAACCTGGGCCAGTGCCTTACCACCCTCAAAGTGAAAAACTTCTTCCTAATGTTCAATCTAAACCTGCCCTCTTCCAGTTTAAAGCCATTCCCCCTCGTCCTATCACTACATGTCCTTGTAAAAAGTCCTTCCCCAGCTCTCCTGTAGGCCCCCTTCAGGTACTGGAAGGCCACAATAAGGTCTCCTCGGAGCCTTCTCTTCTCCAGGCTGAACAACCCAAACTCTTTCAGCCTCTCCTCATAGGAGAGGTGCTCCAGCCCTCGCATCATCCTCGTGGCTCTCCTCTGGACATGCTCCAGCAGGACCATGTCCTTATGTTGGGGACTCCAGAGCTGGATGCAGTACTCCAGGTGGGGTCTCACGAGAGCGGAGTAGAGGAGCAGAATCACCTCCTTTGACCTGCTGGCCACACTTCTTTTGATGCAGCCCAGGATACCAAGAAGCAGGGTAAAAAGTAGGATTACAGCCCTGGACTTCAGGAGACCTGACTTTGGCCTCTTCAAAGACCTACTTGGAGGAATCCCATGGGTTAAGGCTCTAGAAGGAAGGGAGGTGCAAGACAACTGGTTAATATTCAAGCACCGCTTCCTCCACGCTCAAGATCAGTGCATCCCTATGAGTAAGAAATCAAGCAAAGGAGGTAGGAGACCTACATGGGTGAGCAAGAAGCTTCTGGAAAAACTCAAATGAAAGAAGTTTACAGAATGTGGAAAAAGGGACTGGCCACCTGTGAGGAATACAAGAACATTGTCAGAGTATGCAGGGATGCAACGAGGAAGGCTAAGGCCCACTTGGAATTAATCCTGGCAAGGAATGTCAAAGACAATAAGAAGGACTTCTTCAAGTACATCAGTAGCAAAAGGAAGACTAGGGAAAACGTGGGCCTGCTGCTGAATGAGGTGGGTGCCCTGGTGATGGAGGATGCAGAGAAGGCGGAGTTACTGAATGCCTTCTTTGCCACAGTCTTTACTGTTAAGGCCGGCCCTCAGGAATCCCAGACCCCGGAGGTAAAGAGAGAGAGTCTGGAGAAAGGAAGACTTTCCCTTGGTCGAGGAGGATCAGGTTAGAGATCATTTAGACAAACTTGACACCCACAAATCCATGGGCCCTGATGGGACGCACCCACGAGTGCTGAGGGAGCTGGCAGATGCTACTGCAAAGCTGCTCTCCATCATCTTTGAAAGGTCATGGAGAACAGGAGAGGTGCCTGAGGACTGGTGTCACACCAGTATTCAAAAAGGGCAAGGAGGACCCGGGAAACTACAGGCCAGTCAGCTTCACCTCCATCCCTGGAAAGGTGATGGAACAGCTCATCCTGGATGTCATCTCTAAGCACGTAGAGGAAGAGAAGGTTATCGGGAGTGGTCAACATGGATTCACCAAGCGGAAATCATGATTGACCAATCTGATAGCCTTCTATGATGGCATGACTGGCTGGGTAGATGAGGGGAGAGCAGTGGATATTGTCTACCTCGACTTCAGCAAGGCTTTTGATACCGTCTCCAATAACATCCTCATAGGTAAGCTTAGGAAGTATGGGTTAGATGAGTGGACAGTGAGGTGGACTGAGAACTGGCTGAACAGCAGAGGTCAGAGGGCTGTGATCAGTGGCGTAGAGTCTAGTTGGAGGCCTGTAACTAGCAGTGTTCCTCAGGGGTCAGTACTGGGTCCAGTCTTGTTCAACATATTCATCAACAACCTGGATGAGGGGACAGACTGCACCCTCAGCAAGTTTGCTGATGACACAAAACTGGGAGGAGTGGCTGCTATGCCAGAAGGCTGTGCTGCCATTGAGCGTGACCTGGACAGACTGGAGAATTGGGTGGAGAGAAACCTAATGAAGTTCAACAAGGGCAAGTGTAGGGTACTGCATCTGGGGAGGAATAACCCCATGCATAAGTACAGGTTAGGGGCTGACCTGCTGGAAAGCAGCTTTGCAGAGAGGGACCTGGGAGTCCTCGTAGACAGCAAGATGACCATGAGCCAGCAATGTGCCCTTGTGGCCAAGGAGGCCAATGGTATCCTACGATGCATTAAAAAGAGCACATCAAGGGAGGTTATCCTCCCTTTCTACTCTGCCTTGGTGAGGCTTCATCTGGAGTACTTTGTCCAGTTCTGGACTCCCCAGTTCAAGGAAGACAAGGAACTACTGGAGAGAGTCCAGCAGAGTGCTACGAAGATAATCAAGGAAGTGAAGCACCTCTCTTATGAGGAAAGGCTGAGAGACCTGGGTCTGTTTAGCCTGGAGAAGAGAAGACTGAGAGGGAATCTCAACAATGGTTATAAATATCTAAAGAGTGGGTGTCAAAAGGATGGCGCCAGACTCTTTTCAGTGGTGCCCAGCAACAGGACAAGAGGCAATGGGCACAAACTGGAACACAGGAAATTCTGTCTCAACGTGAGAAAAAACCTCTTTACTTTGAGGGTGGCAGAGCACTGGAACAGGCTGCCCAGAGAGACTGTGGAGTCTCCTTCTCTGGAGATACTCAAAACCCGCCTGGATGCATTCCTGTCCAACCTGCTCTAGGTGAACCTGCTTTGGCAGGGGGGTTGGACCCGATGATTTCCAGAGGTCCCTTCCAAACCCTACCATTCTGTGATTCTGTGAAAAGAGAAGCAGGGCAAAGACAGCGAGGGAAAGTTAATCTAAACTACTGTGGTTTGCATACACTGCACATAAAAGCCTGGTGCCTCTCATATCGCTTGACCACCTACAATAATTATGGTAGATGATACATTCTCAATCAGTTTTTTCTACTCATACGCCAAGTTCTTTTTCTATTTATGGAGCAGAACTGACTGAAAGATAATGAAAAGAGGCTACATATTTCAAGTTACACCAATTAAGAGATTTCCTGCACCCAAACTGTGAAATACGATCTTTCACTACCTACACTCACAACTCCTTTATTTCAAAGTCCCCGCTTCCTACTTTAAACTAATAAAACATAACAAATGAAAAGCAATAAATCTGAAAATATTTCACTTTTGGAAATATCGATCAGATTGATCAGTAGCTTGCTATTTCACCATTCCTTCTCTCAATTCCCTTCCATGAATTTTTTTTTTTTATATGGAATAGTTTGAATATGCATCCTGGACATGCGGGTTTATATTACCTGTACAGCAAATGTACCAACTCCTCCTGAAGCTCCTAATATTAATACTCTGTAAGAGAAAATTAAAAAAAAAATTAAAGTTTTTTAAATAAAGTCTATAGTAACTATGTATTCTAATGCTTCTTATACATCTCTGACACCAAATTATTTTAAGCAAAAGATTGTATTTGTCATTCAATGTTACTTAGTGGTTAACTCTTCAGATAACCAATAATGTGACTTAATATTGCTGACCATGTTTCCTGTGCCAAGAGGATTATCTCAGCACAGCCAAAGAGACTTCCTTGTATGTGCTTTCCACTAAATCCAGGCAGTGGAGCTGTCAGGCAGTAACATTTATCACCCAAACCCCCTGTCCCTGTCCTCACTTTCCCAAACATAATTGCTTAGTTTGGGACATAATCAGTTAGAGTCTTTCTATCTCCCAGACTCCACTGTCATATCTCCTAAAGAAAAAAATCCAATTCACCAACATTTTACACAAATTAGTGTTACCTAAAAGTAGTTTAGTATCACATTATTTAGGGAGACCAGGAATTTCAGAATACATGGAACATAATTTCCCCATATTGCATAATATTTATCTAAAAGAAAGACAAAAAAATGCAATGAAGTAGCATCACCATAAACGAGTTTAAGTTTTATTAAATTAAGATATCTGCCTTTTTCTTTAGAAAAAAAGCAGTAGAATTTTTCTAGTTCAGTACACCTCATCAAGACCCTGTAAATGCCAGGTTGTGGAAACTGGCACACCAGCAAGAAAATGAAAGAGTATATTACCAAATTATTAGCAAGTGCGAGTTCATTTTAACTGAACACACTACCCTAAATTTCATAAAAATGAATGCAAGTTTAGTTGTGTGAGAACCTTCCTGCTAGCAGCCTAATCACTGTTCAAAAATTTCATCCGGGTATTTTATTAAATAACTAAACTTCAAAAAGTGAATTAGTGAGAAAGCCTTGCTGCTGAAGTTACAAATAGTGCTTGGACTTTGGACCCATTGGCTAATTCTAGGACAAAAGGAAGATCCAAGATGAAGTCTTGGCATAGGATTGGGGAACATCATGTTTCTCAGAACTTGTGTTTGCCAGAAAAATTCCAGTATCTTCAAGAAGCTGGTAATGTTCCTGTTTTAAATCTTACTGTGCTGAATGTTGAAGGAAATTGCTTTTTACAGTACAAAATTGTACTACACAACCTGGAGTGTCAGTTTACAAAAATTCTTTGAAGTAACCTAAGAGACTTGGCTTTGGTCACAGTACCCATTTTGAAATGCTTCCTCTTTTGTAACTGATCAGATTCTGTTCCCTCCTATTTCACTGATCCAAGCTGCAAAATTCAGATTAAGAATCTGAAACCACAATGCCTGCAGCTTTTAAATCTGCCAAAAAGTACTTATCATGAGAACCATGCTTCTAACAACAGATGCCTGAAGCGACATTCATATTTAGATTTTGTTATACTTGAAAAGGCTCAGGGATGCTACACTCAAGATACTGGGTTAAGCCCATCTTTATCCTTACAAAGGAGTCACAATTAAATCCTTTCAAAAAACCCTTGTCAAACTGCCTTTCCAATTTTACTTCTTGCTTAAAGGGCATTTCTTCCACTACAAATTTGGGAGAATGCTGTAGTTTTAAAATGTACATTCTGCTCAAGGATTTAGGTAACATTATGAGTTTTGGGGAGCTGCTTGGCTAGGACTTCTTTTTATTTTCCCCTTCAATAAAAGCCCTTGAGATTCTTCAGGTAGAAATACTTTCCCGATTTGGTTTGTTCCTGTGTTACATGGGCTATTTTCTCCCAAACCTTCTAATTATTAAAACTCTCTCCATATGTTGTGACTTTAAGAAAGCTCTTCACTTCAGAGACAAACTATGTCTGCACGGGAGATCCATGTACCACAGCTCAACAGATTAGCATTTGTACAGTACTGAGGACAGGAAGATGTTTTGTTTGGCACAACACAAGAAAGTGGAGAAGAGTTTGAAGGTTAAGATGGTACCTGTTAGGATGGTACTGAAGGACCACAGATGGTGGAAAGTGCCAAAGCAGGCACAGTTTTGTTCGCATTGCCTGGGGAAACCACAGCCAGGAGAAAACATATCAGATAAACTACCTGTTTCACTGCAAAGGTGAGCTCAGGAGTAAATTAACACATAAGCATGCACACGAGGGAACAAACTAACAAATTATTTTATCTGAACAGAGATCCAAGAGAACCAATTCTCTCTAAAGAACGAAACAAACATTCATACCCCAGGCTTTGCTCCCTCCTGACAGAAACACATAATTCAAGCCAGCATTCACCAAGCCCCATATGAGGCTCCAGCGGTTCAGATGATCAGAGAGTCAGCAAATCTTTCCAGACGAGCATACCATGGGATTTGAGAGTTTAGCTCTTCTGCCTGGGCCCTGCTTAGAACTATGGTGTGGTCAGAAACCAGCATCAGAGAGCCAGGACCTGTTTCAGCTGTGTCCTCCCTCCACCAAAAGACACAGGGGGTGAGGAGTGGTTGTACAGATCAAGGATTAACATTTTCCCAGATTATAAACAACTAACAATTTTCAGTGACTCAGCTATATGCCAAATAAAAATAGTATATTTATTGAATAAATATATGAAATTTATATATCTATAAAAAAATCAAATTCCATTTGATTGAGCCAACAAAATATCCCTAAGAGATTTATTTCTGTATCAAGAAGCATTTACCCTATCAAGAAGTTCTACAACCTACACTCACTTTGTACTTCTCAACAGCTAAAATGATGAAATAACACACAGACTTTGAAAAAACTATTTTCTTGGGGTATTAAATTTTCATTGTAACAATATAAACCAGGATTGTACATTTAATAGCTTACAGTAACAGAATCCAGCACCTCTCCCCAGCATACTTAGACATATAAAATATTGACTCTGTATTTATATATAAAGACCTCTACTTAATATTAATGTAAACGTTTTCAAGAAGTTCTCAAATTGTCAGGGTGGGTTTTTATCATGCTTTTTGTGAATACAGCAAGCAAGATATTTAACAGCTATTGTTGAACAAGCATATCCCTTTTCTACTGAAACGGGATACTGGCACATATGAGAAGCTCTCCAGCTATTATCCACAGAGAACTTCAAAACAACAGAGTCGTTCTGAGCATTTTGGATAATAAGAACATCCACTTTTAGCTTGTGCAAGAATATTGATATAAATTACAGTGGTACAGGATAAAAGTTATGGAGAAACAACTGGAGTTACAGTGAAGCAGGAGACATCATGAACAAAGTGAGCATAGTTCAGGTAACTTGTAAAATCAAAATTTGCTAAAGTGTGTGCTGATGCAGCAGATACTCCTGTCAGATTAACATACGGTCAGGTGTTGGACTGTTAGGGAGTATTTCTGGTTAGCCCACTCTTCCACCTTAAAGAGGCAAAGAAAACAATACACACCAATAGAAAAATCTCGCTGTTTCTAAGATGTCTTAACACTGCAATAAATTATCAGTGAAGTAGCTTTCATCAAGGAATACAGCTGCTCTTTCAAAATAAGACACACTCTTGTGTGTATATACACCCTTCTACATAGCTATTTACATATACCTACAGGAGACAAAAAGACCAACATAAAATCACATATGTAGGTAATTTCTCATCAAACAATTAATTATTTCAAGAAATTAAGAAATTTTTATCTAAATTCTTGTCTTTTGAAATTATTGCCTTAAGAGAGTAACGTAAAGTTCATGGAATATACTTTTGCACAGCCCCTTCAGTGCATTTCATGTATTTTCCTACAAGAAATTTTTCAGGGGAAAAAAGCTACTATCACGTAAGCCATTCTCTGCTGGTTTTACTATTCAAAACTTCTAGATGGGAAACATTATAATTTTATAAGCACATTAAAAGGGTTTTTTTTGCTGACAGAGTAATTAAGTATTTATTGGGAACATAAAAGTAAATGTTAAATGTAAAGACACGATACAAATGAAGTTTGAATTTCACTTTTAACAATCTAAACACTTATCTGAAGATTGGAAAGATACTTAAACAAGGCTAGCCTATCAACATATCTTTAGGTTAATTCTATTTGCATGTGAAAGTTAAGATAATAAAAAAGACTAAATACTGAAAAATAAAAAGGAAGGCAACGCATCTAGAATTTTATCACTAGCTGGAAGTTAATTTCAATGACATCTCTTTGAAATGGCTTTAAAATCTGCAATTTCATTTTCTCAAAACACTGCTTATCTTTAGAACAAACAATTGCTTGATATTTTCATGATGAAATTTACCGTTACATATGAACAACCAGTTGCTCACTCATCTTCTAAAGATGTGGGTGAAGAATTTCAATATATCTAGTGTCCTTTGCAATGTGTTGCACTACAACAGTAACACCCAAGATAAGAGGAGGTCAGGCATCTAGATCCTACTGCCCAATAATTACTTTATGACCTAAATTTTTGGTGCAGCATAGTAATTCTAATGATTATTTTTAAATTCTGGTACTTCTACTTTTGCCCTTCTTTCCATTCTGAACATTTTGCTATCTATTTACACAAACATCCAAAGGCCAAAATAACTGCAAATTTCAATTATCAGGAAAAAAATGGTATCTGCTCCAATCTTTTCAATGCAATTTTTCTCTTCTGTCCTCCATCTGCCATTGTCAGATTAACAGGCTGATAAACAAAGCCAATTTTTCTATTTGATTTGGCTGCTCATCTTGCACATTTTCCTCTTCTCTTCTGCGCTCCTGACCTCATCAAAGTTCTGGCCTACAGGTCAAACGAGACCCAGTCACCTGCTCATTTTTAATGAAAAAGCTGGAAAACCAGTCTGTTCCAAATGGCCCACTTGTGCAGGAACTGAGTGAACCACACCTCTGTGGTCAAGAGGGCTTTTTATGTGTTGCCAAAACAACTCAGGGAGAGAATATTACATCTGGATAGCTGTCCTAGCAGGGAGAAAGGCAAAGTCCCTATAAATTCCTAGAGATACCATCCTAAATTCTCTATATAGTCCTATACATTAGATATATATTGGACTACCTCTATGCAGCCTCTATATAGGGGAAGCGAGCAGCAAGTGACTAGATACACTTCAGTTAGGGTCCTTGTCTGAGTCTCCCTCTAAAGAAGCCTCTCTCAGCAGTTGTGTAGATTGAACCTAACATCTTCAGGCCAGTGAATGTCATGGTATAACAGCCTTCATCACTGATGGAGATGTCTTAGAAGCAGCTAATCAGTATAAAAATCAAACACTAAGTTTTAGCATCAGAACTATTTACTTACCTTTTCCCTCTACAATTACTTTGGTTCAGTCCTCCAACTTGGTTAACCGCAGACCAGGCTGTGAGACCTACATACGGTAAGGAGGCAGCTTCTGTGTGACTGAGACACTTTGGCTTAAAAGACACCTGAAACAAAACCAGTTGTATCCAAGTCACAGAGCAGATCCTACGTGACACTGAAATATTTAAACAAGCTTTACTGAATTGCAGATTGTGTATTCCACATTTTCAACTATCTACACAACTAGCTGGAATCTAAATCATTCCAAACACTAAGAAATACACAGTTACTTAGTGAAGAAAAAAAAAATGCCAGTCCTTACAATTTTGGGGTTTTGTCTGTTAGCCACATTTTTGAAGGTTTACCTCGTTTCCACTAGCTACCACAAACTCTGACAGAGTGCCCTGTTTCCACGGAGGAATTGCTGCCCACACCTAAAACCAAACAGAAAACAACTATCAATTTTTGTGACTTTGCACATGATTGTACCTACATGGAAAAGTTTTCTTCATAAAAGAAATCTTTTTTCCAATTTGCAGAATGTCTTCACTATTGCTTATCAGAAACCAGTTTAACTTACTCTTTACACAAAAAACATCACAAAACTGACTAAATAAAGGACTGCAGAGCTATGTAAATAGACTGTGCCATACTGTGTATAAGACATAATTTTTCAAAAACCCCAAACTACTTCCACGCCAAGAAAGCCCAGATTGGAGGGGATGCGGGTAGGGAGAGCAGAATCAGAATTTGCTATAATAAAACTGGTGAAATGTGAAAGCAAGTGGTGAAGGTGAAAGCAAACAATATCAGCATTTATATGGGGAGTCACAAAGTGGTTCTTGGGTTATGCCAGAGTTCCCATCCTAACTAAGTTACTCAAGAAAACAAACAAAAAAACAAACAACTAATCCTTCCTGTTAGAATTTTATCTTCAGTCAAAAATGAAGCAGCATCTTGGGTGTGCACTTATAAATAAATAAATTCCTCTCTTGCTACCACTGAAATGGACCAGAAGTTAAAAAAACAGATGGGAAATTAACATGCAGAAGCAAGTCTGAGAAAGACCATGTTTTTCAGAGAAAAAACAGTAGGGAAGAAAGCATTCTAGGAATTTAGTGCCAGATAGTCTTCATTCAGAGTGCAACATAAAAAAAAAAAAAAAAGAATTTTCTTTTGAATAAAAGCTGAACATCTCAGTATATTTTAGCTATACATTTTAGAAAAAAGAGATTGGTAGTATCACCTCATCTCCAGGTTTAAAATGAGACACACTCAGTCCACATTCCATAATAACACCAGAGACATCTCGACCAAGTGTTAGTGGAAATTCAGTGTCCATGCTTTTGATTTTCAGGGGATCCCGCTTCATATTTAATGCAGTTGCACCATAACCACCTGCAAAACATGAAATTAACCATGACGTACCATACTAAGTTTTCATTTATTAACTGGACAATTCCAATTAGAAAGCACTGTCTGTACCTAATGAGTCTCATTTCTGTTATAATTTAAGCGGGCAAAAAATCTGCAATACTTTATACTATTACAGTTCACAAATAAAGAGCAAATCTCATTTTGGCTTATTTGTTCATGAAATGGCTCTCCATTATAAAAATATTTAGTATGTGAGAACACTGTCAGAAACTGTAAGTCCGCTGTAAATGCTCCATTTTCCGACAGCATCACATAGCTACAAATCCAAAAGAACTTCAAGCCTTCTATTTGTCTTTTCAAATAAAGTACTGTAAAAAGCAAAATGAGCGTCATTGTAAAAAATATTAAGGCACATCTCAGATGAGTAACCTGAACTTCTATTCAGTAAGCAATAGCTAAATGATGCGAACTCTCAGAATTGCCCATCTAGTAACTCCGCTCAGCCTACAAAAAAGTCTGCATTTGGGCATGTATGCCCTTTCAAGTGTTTGGACAAGTCCGCCTAGGTGCCCTATTATGCTAGAGTTTTAATACTGAAAAAAAAAGAAGCAGGCACCTTGAAAGCAGGATGAAAATATAGTTTCTTCCAAATACTTTTACAGACTCAAAATACTAGTTGCAGTTCAAGTGGGTCATTCAACAGGAATCCTAAGATAGCAAATGTCCCATAATCAAACCCACAACTATATACAAAGATGTTTTAAAATTCATTTATTAGAGACCCTAAACACAAATTACAGCTCTGTTGATAGGCTTTCTGCAGGTATCACTGCATGCGCTCCTGAACCTGATTTGATATGCAAGATCACTTCTCAACATGAAATAGAAGGCCCTCTACTACTGCAACTTCCTTCTTTGATTTTGAACCTTGAAATTGAAGAAAAATCTGATTAAATGGGTCAAATACAAAGACTTAGTGAGTCAAAGATGTAGCTTTCCCGGGCCAGATGACCGCAGGTACTCAGATGCCAATTCAGGATGAAGGGGCATGACAACAAACAACATGGTTTGGTTTAGGTCACACGTGCCAACTTGACTTTGAGGCAACTTTGACCTTCAGCCCTGTTCACCTCGAAGAGATGGCAAAATCCAGGAACTCTCAGGGGAAACGCTGCTCCTTGGAAGGGCTAGTCTCTTGGTGAAGAGAGCACCACCACCCAGATGGTGGGGATGGGGGAGAAGACCAAGAGATAAACCCCACCACGGTTATGCTACCAACAAAAGGAAGCTGACTGGGGAGCCGCCGCAGAGAACAACAATTAGTCACTCAGATTAAAAGCTCACTCCCGCAATACACGCACTCGTGTCTTCAAAAAGGCTTTTTGTAAGGTTTTTTTCCCTAAGAAATTGAAAAAGTCCGTTTCAAAGAGGTGGGTTTCCCACAGGGCCGGGGGTGACGAGTGCTTCGAGGGGGCCCCTCTTGGCACTGCCCAGACAGGCGCCTCCCGGGACAGGCCGGTGACAGTGTCTGTACGGTTTCGGGCGCCGTGGGGTGGGGTGGGGTGGGGAGGACATGTGGAAGCCGCACTCCAAGCACACCCCCTGCCATCAGGCCAGCCTGGGCCCGGCCCCTCGGGCCCGGCACTTACTTCTCATGCTGAGGTCGATGGGGTTCAGGCTGGCGGCGTGAACCTTAATGATGACCTCGTTCGGGAAGTGTATGGTGGGGAACACCATGTCCCTGGTGAAGCGCAGCACGTCGTTGCGGCCGTACCGGTCTATGACCCAGGAGGGCATAGCGGACCGCGCCCGCGGAGAGGCACGCAGGCCGCGNGCTCAGCCCCGGAGGCCCGGCGCGGGCCGGCCCGGCCTGCCCTCCTCCCTCGCCCCGGCGGCACCCGCGGCCAATGAACGGCCGCCTTCTTGGCGGCCCTGCCAATGGTGCCGCTCGGTGTTGGGGCAAGATGGCGGCGCCCAGCCGGCGCGCCGGGAGAACGGTGGCGGCGGCCGGCCGGCGGGCGTGAGGCGGTGGGGAGCGGGCCGTCATGCTGCGCGCCTCCCTCCGTGAGGTGAGTGGCGGCAGCCCGCCCTGCGAGCCGCCGCGGAGCGGGGAGGGCGCTCCGAGGAGCGGGGTGGCGGCGGGGCGGCCTGGCAAGGTGACCGGGGCGAGCGGGCCTACCGCCCGGTCCCCTCGCGTCCCCCCTCCCCGGGGCGGCGGGGGACCTTTCCCGCCGGCTCCTTCCCGAAGCGGCAGCGGGGATCGCGGTGCAGCCCCCTAACGCCCCGGGGCGGGCTGTGTCACCTGGCTGCCCTGAAAGGGGGATTGGCGCTTTCAGGTGTCGGCGGCGTTGAAGGAAGGACATGTCACCCCGACGGAGCTCTGCCAGAGGTGCCTTGCCCTCATCAAAAGCACCAAGTTTCTTAATGCTTACATTACCGTAGCGGAAGAAACTGCGTTGAAGCAGGCTGAAGAATCGGAGAAAAGGTACAAAAGAGGTAAGTTTGTTCCTACTTGATATTAGTCCTTAAAAAGCTGTGGCGGTGGAGGAGCTCTGTGTTGGGTGAAGCAGCTTTTCTTTTTAAATTAGGTGTATGCGTGCGCTGTGTGTTGGATTACTGAGGGACGAGGGTTGTGGTTGAGGCTTCAGTGGGTGCATGCTGGTGGGTACGTGCCTGGCACTCGGTGGCATATTCAGTTTGAAAATCAAAGGCAAGATCTGGACCAAACCACAGACCTCACCCCCTGCACAGAGGCAGTGCAGATTAAACAGGCTCTGTGCTTCTTGAACAGCACTACTGTGGGTTGCCTCCTCTTTCCCTCAGCAGTTTATTTTAAGTTGGTAGCCAGCAGTTACCATGAAGAGGAGGATGCAGTGGTCTTTTGCGGGCCCGTTGACTGAGGTGGACAGACATCCTGCTCAGCCTATCAGGTTATAAATTAAGAAAGCAAATGGAAGTAAAGCAACTTTGTTAATTTCAGTTATTTATTGGTGAGCAGAGCAGCATTAAACCCAGTTACCTGCAGCATTTAGAGGCTGACCACTGTGATTTTCCTTTGCATTTCCCAGAAGACAGTAAAGGGAAATTTTCACCTAATAGGGCACTGGTTTTCCTTCCTGGGTGACACTTGCTGTCCTCTGACAGCTTTAGAAAATTGCCAGCCAGAGTGTTTTCTTCCTGACATAAGCATTGTATTTATTATTTTTTTTTTCTGAATGGTGGATAATTGATCACGTAGGGAAGATTTTCTCTGCTTCAGTAATTTTTTTGTATCATAGGTACTGTGTATGTCATGTGGGCAGAATTTATGTCTCCCAGCCTAGGGACAGAGTAGATTTAGTCAGCACCTATGGCTCAAATAAGCATTATGTGGTCATATTTGAAGAGGTAAGCACTCCTTTGGGATAGCTAACCTATATGAAAGCAGCTGCCTGTCTTGTAGGTGTAGACACATTTGCAAGTGCTCATCTCTGTGGGATCAGGTCTCGTCTGGGCAGAACGCTCAATGCTAGAGTTAGAATGGAAGATGGTCTTGAAAATGTAACAGCCAGTCATCAAATGCTAAGTGGATAGCATTTTTGCTTCCAAAAAAGACCTGAAGGGACATGTAAAATAAAGTGTAATTGATAAGAAGACTATACATATAGCACACTTTGCTTTCATCTCTGTTGTCTTTGCAATAATTTCTAATGCAGGTCAGCCGCTGGGTGTTTTAGATGGAATTCCAGTTGCAGTAAAAGACAACTTTAATACAGCTGGCATTGAGACAACATGTGCATCAAACATGCTAAAAGGTACAGTAGAGCTTTTAAAGTAAAATCAGATCTCATTTCAGAGCTCTTGCTCTTCTCTTTAGAAGATTTATGGAGTGGAGTCTTCCAGAAATCTGAATATTTTCAAAAAATGAGCTGAACTCATTTGAGAAAATGTTTATCTAATTTCTTCTGCCGAGCTTATCTGGTGTTACAGATGCGTATATTTCTTGTGTAAGCACATTATCTCCTTTATTCATACCGTTACATGTTTTTAACAATGCAATGTTTATTATAGCCCATATGCTAAAATAGAATTGGTGTGTAGTTCACATTTTGTTTCACATTACTTTTAGGTCTACAGGACAGCAGTCAGTACTGTTTGCTGTTGTTCTCTCTAGCAAAATCTTCTTTTTTTTTCTTTTTCTTCTTTTTTTAGACAATCTTTTTTTTGTTCTGTTGATAATTGTTGACTTAAGTGTTTTTTTCATATGGCTGTAGGAAGAGTAGACATTAACAATTCTTTTCTCTATATTTCTGATATACAGACCAGACACAATCTATAAGGCTTTTTTAATTTTTAAAATTTCCTAAGCTCATTGTTTCTATTAACATGCCATGGACGTTTTCAAGGCATTAGAATGTTTTCGTGGTAAAAGCAAAAGTAGAAAACATTTCTTATATCTCTTTTGTTCTGCACGATGTAAACTGAGAAGTTTTGTGGAAGATGGCTCAAGTAAATCAGCAGAACCCTAATCTGATTATGGGTTTTTTTAATAGCAGAAGAAACAAAATTTGAGTTTGCCATTTTAAGAAGTGTTATATTACCTGAGATGCTTTTCCTTAAAGAACATGCTCAGACCCATTGTGATTGATTGCAATGTCATGGCTGAGAGTATTAGGAGTGACGTTGTCCTTGTTCCCGTTGAGGGTGGGGGGGTGGAGAAACCCCTGTCAATATTCACAAAGGGTCGCTACCTAGGATCTCATGTAAGTGTCAAGGTTCTCATCCTAGTTTATGTAAGGTCTAAGTGGCCAAGGGTGCACACGTTTGATCACAGCATAGCCAGTTAGTATTTCAGCTTGTGGTTAACCATATGCTTCTTTATCTCATGGCAATGGGAGATAATTCAAGATAGCTTAGCACTTCTCTGTAAAGAGCTGTTTCTCATTTCTTCTAGTTTTAGACAGTTCCTGCAAATTGGTTGAATGCAGTAATTTGCTACCCCTGTGGTAAATTGTCTATGTGAAGTCTTAGCTCCACACTCTAAAAGTGTATAATCCAGAATTACTGGGTTGTAAGTTGTGGATTAAAAAAAAAAAGACATCACAAACAAAACAGCATTTGGTTTACTTTTGTTAAATTTTGGAAATTCCTCATATTACCTTGAAGCAAAACTATGGCACTGCGAAGTGACAATTCTTATGCACAAATAATGACAACTTTGAAGTGTTCAGAGTAGCTACTTTTAAAAATCAGCTGTATCTCACCAATCACTCTCTTAATTGTTCTCATTGTTTTCAGGTTATATTTCTCCTTACAATGCTACAGTAGTTCAGAAATTACTGGATCAGGGAGCTGTGCTTTTAGGAAAAACAAACCTAGATGAATTTGCAATGGGGTGAGTGATCTTTACTATTTTTAATATGTGATTGCACATTAAAGAGAATACACACCATCTCTTCCGATCTACCTGTAATCCTTAACTCCTCTTTCTGTGAGGTTAGAAAATAATGAATACTTACCTGTGAAGAGTATGTAGAGCTGCATGAATTTCTCACTCAGCATTTATACTGGTGTGTAAATTATATAAATGCTGAGTTTTATGAACATAATGTTCAACTATAGCTGTGTTTGAGAGGGAGGAAGCGGTACAGTCTTTGCAGAAGGCCAAGGTCAAGCAGACTTCTTCCAGATCCAGTAGTGTGTTAGTAGAATTAGTTACAACACCAGTTAATTGCTGCCTTTTTCTCTCTCCTTACTGGTGGTTTTTGCCCTTAGCTAATTATTACCATGCCCCCACCATGGCAGTCACTGCCTCTGCCAGTCAGTCACTGGAGTAATTTGTACGAGTATTCGCTGATTTGCTGCTGACAGGCTAATCTAGAGCAACGCTTTAAATTGCTTAAGCTAATGTTGGTGACTTTTTTATCAGGAGCACGTTGGAAAATGCTCTCACAAATTGATTCTCCAGCCCAGGGAACAGCACTGGGCCACTAGGGATGGGAGTCTCTGTCACTACAACTGCTGGGTCTGGAAAGGAACATCTGGGACATTAGTTACCTATGAGAAACAATGTGTTGTGTTTTGGTTTTGTTTTTATTTTACCTAAACCAAAGACAGAGGTTTGATTGGGAATTCACATGGATAGGGTGGAAATACTTTGACTGTATTGTTTTGGCTAAAGTAATTTCTGTGTCAAAGAGACACTCTTCAGAGAAAGAGCAGGGAAAAAGCATGGAAAAAACCAATTGTGCAGTATTACAACTGGTCTAAGCTCATTAAAGCACAGGATACTCCTAAAAAGGCTTATCCCACCGCTGGCCTCGCATCTCTGATACGTGTGTTTGCATGGTCTCTTACGCTAGCAGCAACATGGCTGCACCGTGAGCTTGATCAGGGAGCTGATCCAGCTCAAAAGTAATGATGTCTCAATAAGGTTACTTTTCAGCTGTTGTGTCAACTGTCTGCTCTGTCTGATAATTTGGTTAATAACACTGGCACCCTGGTGTCGGGGGACATGGGGTGGAGGTTGTGAGGAAGGAGGAAAGTACCCCCACCCCTGCTTCTGGTGGCAGCTCCCACTTAGGTGACCACAAGCTGACTGACACCAGTTTCTGAGAAGCCAGTCTGGCACTCTGAACCAGCGAACTGTGGCCTCAGGAGAGGGCTACAGAGTGAGTAATAGTGTGTTATATACAGAAAAGTGCTTGTTCCTGCTATTTCAGGGCTTTTCCTCCCCTCTAGCAGCATGGCTTTCCACAAGACTGTGGTCATCTTCTTTTGCCTTTTCCAAATGCAGGGTTAAGAAACCAGAAGACCTTTGTTTTGAAGCAGAGGTGCAGCTTTACTGTTACATAGCTTAAATCAGTTTTATGTTTTTGTGATTACATTCTTTTCAGTGGCATTAGCAGAAGTTAGAAAGAGGTACAAGTTTAGGTTCTGTGTCAGAAAGGGATGAAGATCTATAAACTTTACAATTCTGTGTAACATTGTTGAAGTTGATTGCATGAGGATTTATGTACACCATTCTTTTTGTGTTGAAATTGCATTTGCTAGGATGAAGGATGAGGAATTGGATAAAGAAAAAAACCTTGGTGGATGCAGTGTTTCATCTGTCACTTTTGTCTGTATTTGTCCTGTCTGACTATCTTAGATCTGGAAGTACAGATGGGGTATTTGGACCAGTCAGAAATCCCTGGAGTTACTCAAGACAGTACAAGGAAAAATCTGTCCGAAAACCCCATTCTGATGACGAAGAGTCTAACTGGGTAATAACAGGAGGAAGCTCAGGGGGCAGTGCGGCTGCTGTATCATCTTTCACATGTTTTGCGTAAGAGGCTTTTTAAAATTGTTTTTTATTAAATGTCTCAAAATACGTTGCAGGGTTTTCATGTTATAATTTTCTTATAATCTAGCTTGAATGAGAGAGTTATTTGCGCTGGCATGCAAGAATTGATTTCAGTATCCCTAGTTTCTTTGTGGCTTATCATGAAGCCACAATTAATCCATATAGGCAAATTTAGGCTTACTCATTTTGAGTGTTATTCAGCACCCTGATATGACCACTTTACACTGCATGAAATAAAATGATAATGGCAGTAAAGGAAGGACAGTTTTATTGTTATTCCCATGTACTCTCTTAAAATTAACATAGGGTTTGTGACACATCTTCTTCCTCAGTAAGTGTGTTACATAAATACATGCTGAAAATGTAATTCAGCAAATGAGGAGATCCCTTAATTTGTAGCAGTATAGTAATCTTTCTTCCCCTCCTTTGTTTTTATAGCAGAATTATGTAATAATACAGGAGATTGGGATCTGAAAGCTTTCAAATCCCTGACTTAACAAAAGGATACACAGATACTTAATACGCAGATACTTACAAACTTGTCTGTTTTAAAAAGTTAGAAGACAGTTTTAGATTTTTGTGTTGTGGGTTTTTTTAAGGAATTTAAACAAGCCAGATTTTTTTTTTTTTTTTAACAATGATTATTATTTGCATGGAATAGCAACACACTATTTAAAAATCGGTTGTCTATACTGTCTTCCCCATCCAACTGTTAAAAAAAAATTGATCCTTAAAACTTTACACCTTTCATTTTATGCAGTTTTTAGAGCTACATAGTGGACCGCATTTTATAGAAGATGATTTCAATTGTGCTCTTAAGTGGAAGGTGTTCAAGAATGCTCTTTAGTTACTGTGTCCTTGTTTACCCGTGGACTTTTTTGCTAATGTTGATTATAGCTTTTCTTAAAAAATACAACGTTTTTACATACTCAGTTTATTTTATAATTTTTTAATGATTCCTCTCTTCATCTCATTGCCCTTTGCTCGGATGTAGTCTACTCAGCATTTTAATACTGTTGAAACCGAACTCAGTGCAGCCGTTTCCAAGGACTGCTGGTCTTTGTCTTGAGCCAGAATGGCCTGATCCTGATATGGTCTGGCACCTTCTCTTATGTGCTGGGTGTGCTGAACTCCCATTTTGCACTGCTCAGCACTTTGTCTGATCGGGGAGATTTTTTTGTCCAGCTATTTTATTGCCTATAACCTATTGTATATCCACTCTATTAGTTTCTTTCAAGCATCAGGAATGCTGCCAGTCTTTATCTTTTTCAATTTGATATTTGGATGTACAGAAATGCTACAAAATTGAAGATGTTTTATATCAACACAAAAGCTTTGAAAAAAATTCCACTTCAGCAAAGTCAATTGAATTGGTTCAGCCATCTCAGAAACAGATTCCTATGGGAAGAGTCACATACACACTTCAGTAAAAGTTATACCTCCTTCTGAAGTTTAATTTATTTTTGGCAAAGATTTGGATGAAAGCTGTTTTAATTTTTAAATGGTGCTTGAGTTAAAATTATTAAAAACAAGAGAAGAGAAGGTTTCATTTCAATATGAATTTCCAATTCCATTACAATTTTTGAAATAAAAATTTCAGTTTAGAAAGAACAAGATTTCACCTGTGAAAGAATCAAAAAAGAAGAAGTCAACTTAAAAAAAATACTGTATTCTAAAAGGGCACCTAAGCTACTCTGAACTGGGAGTTCTGATGCTATGCTTTGTAAGTTTGGAAACAGGAAAAACATCCTAGGCTTAGAAAAGTATGCCCTGTTATTAAGAGAAAAAAGTGTATTGTGTTGCTATTTATTTGTATACTGGAATATGCTGCTTCATAGTGTATTGGCTACTGAATAAATAAGATATCACTGTCTGAAATTTGTACACTAAAACATAGGAGACATATCTTTTGGAGTCCACAGAATTGGAACAGGCCAACAGAGAAGGCGGATGTAGATCTTTGGGGCCATATTCAGATGGACTAAATTCTGCCTGTCTGCCTCTGCTTTGTGGAAAGAACTGGGCTCTCCTGATGACTAATTCAGAGGCCCTTATGAGGGGCCCTTATGAGAAAAAAGATAAAAAATAGCAGGCATTGGGAGCACACTGAAATTAAGGCTGTGTAGTTATGTCTTCTAATCTGGAAGAATTCAGGTGTTTTTAAATCCATGCATCTTAAAGCCATTTTTATTATTTGGAAATGTTCTGAATTATTTTACTAATGATAATCCTTTTGAAACCATAGAGCCTTAGGGTCAGACACAGGAGGATCTACCAGAAACCCTGCTGCTCACTGTGGTGTAGTAGGTTTAAAGCCAACATATGGACTGATCTCTCGCCATGGTCTCATTCCTCTAGTGAATTCCATGGATGTGCCAGGAATCCTAACCAGATGTGTGGATGATGCAGCAGTTGTCTTAGGTACTACTAATTCATACGTCTTTGTATACAACATATCTTTGTTTACAACATTGTCTCAAAACAAATTAAATTCTGGCTACCCAGTGTACATTTTCCTGTTCTTCATATGTCATGTCGTATTTCAGGTTCACTTGCTGGTCATGATCCTAAAGACTCTACCACAATTCAGGACAACTTTAAGCCATTTGAACTACCCAATTTGCCTGATGTCAGCAAACTTTCGATAGGAATTCCAAAGGTAACATTTAAATCCTGTCAACAATTGTGGACAGGAACAGCAAATAGGACACCTAACAAAAAAATATTTGTCTTGCCCACCACCCCCCAGTCTCTCATGATTTAAAACAGTGAAGACAGTATGAGGAGCTCCTGAAAAAGAGCAGTATGCGCTCTGTTGCCTGTGCAGACAATTCGGAGTAAGCATATGCTAATGCTTCATCTAAAACATTCTGTCGTTGTGAGAAACACTTGTGGGAAGTTCCAGGGGAAACGGGGCACTTCAGTTCTTGATTCTCGCTGTTGCTCTTTCATCAGTCACCTGTGTAACCTCAAACAAGTTGCTCTTAGTGCCTTCTCATACCATCATGTTAGTACTGGTTTGTGTGGTGCTTTGAGATACTTGTCTAAATGGCACTTTGTTAATACGAGGCGGAATTTTAAAGTCATTTGAGTGGCACAAGGAGCTGTAATTTGCAGAGCTCTAATAGGGATTTAAAGACAGCTGTAGTCTGGCTTCTGATGCATGCAGTTCAATCGTGTTTGTAACTGTAAGGATATTTGTAGTTTAGGCACAACCTTTGGGTCCTCAACCTATTTTTAACTGCCTATTATAATTTAGTAAAGACTCTGCCTTCAAAGAGAGAATGTGAATAACATGTATTGGTTTGATTCTCAGTATTTGAACCTGTGCTAAAATAGGTTTACCAAAAGATTTAATTTGGTAAACAGAGATGTCCACTGACCAATTAATTATTCAGGATCTGTGAAATGCAAAAAATGTATGCCTAGAAAATTGATTAGCTGCTCTCTATTGATTACTCTTTAGATTTTGATAAATCTAAAATAGTAGTGTTGGTTAATTATTCATATCCTTTGGACAGTTGTTTTCCACTGCTACGGATTATCCTAAACAGATACATGCATATATTAAACATGGGTCATAGCTACTCAGAAATCAGACAGTATTATGACCCTGATATTGTGGGTTAGAACTACAGCAAGTATCTTCAAAAATAGATAATTTTAATAGAATATTAAATAAAATAGATAATTTTAATAGAACATCTTTAACTTAGCTCTTAAACAGGAACATAGCTTTCTAAGTCTTCTCCCAACCCCTTGATTGTAGTTTTTCTTTGGTGGGTTGTTTTGTTTGTTTCATGCCAGTTGCCACTGATATGCTGTGGCCATAATTTCATTTTATCTTTCCTACTCACAGTAGCCATAGTATTAGGATTTAAACCTGAAGAGTTTCTACCCACGAACTGCAGAACAGTGCAGTATAGTCTTCATGAATAGACAGATAAGTGAATAACTGGGCAATTCCTCCTTCAGAAGAAACTGTTGAAATTCCATGGTCTGTGGTATGTGGGTTAATCATACTGAGATGAACATAATATTCTTAAGAAGACTGAATCATGTTAATTTAATACTGCTTGATTGTATAATATGTAATAGATGCGAGAAGCTTTAATAACTCCCTTAAATCATACAATGGTGAGGTAATAGTTTCAGTGTATTTTTAGCAAGGGGTATTTGCATTTTGATTGCCATTAGAAGTAAACCAGTATGTAACATCACTCCCCTTGTTTTTTTCTAAGGAATATCATGCACCAGGGCTTTCTAGTGAAATTCTGGCTCTCTGGTCAAAGGCTGCTGACCTCTTTAAGGATGCAGGTGCTAAAGTAATTGAAGTGAGTTTACCACACACTCGTTACTCAATTGTCTGCTACCATGTGCTGTGCACAGCAGAAGTGGCATCAAATATGGCCAGGTTTGATGGACTGGAATATGGTAAGGCCTTTGAAAAATCTTTTTTTTCTCAGATAATAGAAACGTTGCTGGATGCCATTAAAAATTATTAGTTTTAATAGATATGCTTTTCATGGTTGAATGTTTGGTGTTATTTCTCCAAGATGAAATAGAATAAAAAACTTGTCCAAATAAAAATTAGTAAATAATTACATATTTTAATATATTTCACTTCTAGACATGTAAGTGCCTGGGCTTAAAATCTGATTAATATTTCTGTAATAAAACAGGAATATGTTTTGTTGTTTTTCCAGAGTAGTAGCATGTCAGACTGCAGCAAACAGTGGCCTATTGTATTACTATGTATAACATTACCATATGTTATTAAATCTTAAGGATTACAAAAAGTGTTAATTTCCAAATTGCGTTTTCTTTTCAGGACACCGTTCTGACATGAACAAGTCCACAGAAAGTATGTATGCTGCAACACGACGAGAAGGCTTTAATGATGTTGTAAGAGGAAGAATTCTATCAGGAAACTATTTCTTATTGAAACAGTAAGCAGAACATCTCGAAATTCAAATTCAGATTTGCCAAGTTAACAATTTTTTAGCCAAATGGTGATTAATTGTTCATCATGACATAAAAAAAAATTGTCCTTATACTATTAGCTACTTGTAATGTTATTATTGCTTTAGCTATATAATACCTCATGAACTGTTAATAGTTAATGAAGATGTTTTCCCTTAGTCTTACCAGTGAGCTGTTTGGGATTTTTTTGCCCCTTACCAGAGCATTACTGGCACCCATTAGTTAAATTAAGCAAAAATCTATCCTATGGTATCACATTGAAATCATACTGAAGCCATTACTGTCCTAGCGTTAAAAGTTCTGTAGCTGTTAATATCATTAAAACTGCGTAGAAAAACTGCTGGTACATTCTACTGAGGTTGTTCTAGAGAAAGCCAGAAGATATGGCAATTAAATTAACTGTAGCTCTTCTCCTCATATGCAGGGAGAGGAAGGCACTGGCAAAGGTACTGAGCTGATGTCTTTAGAGAAGATGGGTTTTTATCCAGCTCGTGTAGAGAAGCTGGTGCGTGGATCAATTTGACTTTTTTCCCTTAGTTTTCACTCCTTATCCAGCAGTCTTAATTTATGTTAGTAAAACTGCTGGTTTTCTCTGTCTTAATTTGTTCAGATACAAACAGAAATATTAGTCGTGTAATCAGTCTCAAAGCAAGTGCACTACAGAAAGAGCTCTGTCAGCGAGAGTATTCATCAGATGTGACTTCTAGTTGCTCTCAGAGGCAGGAATGTTGTCAGTTAGTATGTAACAACCAGCTTTTATGGAATGCCGATGTTCCTGCCAAGTGTGCTCCTTCTGGTTACAACTGTCCAGATCACCTTTCCTCAGGCTGCTTTAAAATTCATGTAGTTCACTCTACTGTGAAGGAGTATACAATTGGCTTCCATCAAGATTGAACAGGAGAGTCCCGTTCCTGTCCACAGTAAATTACTTCTGAAGAACAGAACCCAGGGTTCAGAAATCATTTTTAGAATAAATAGTAGAGACAAAACATCTGTGTCTCCTGCAAATACTGGATTTTTTTTATCTTTATCTTTTTACGTTATTACGTTATTTTACATTATTTTTATCTTGTTTTTGGAATCCGTAAAATAACTAGGTGGTTGTTCAGGAAGCAATGGAAGCTTGTCAACATTCTATCAGAATTAACAAAGAGCATGTGTTTGATTTAACAGTATTTTTTCACTTTTTTTTAAAAACCAGAATAGTCTTTTCAGCTTAAAATACTGTTTGAGATCCTTTTTGTTCCTTTTACTGTTTTTTTCAGAAGTTAACAGCTAGGATGATTTCAGAAATGATTGTAGGAAAAAGGGCTAATTTTCACGATATAACTTCTTAACTCGAATCTCCTGTCTAATATTTTCCTTGGAGTTTTTCAGAAACCTAAGTCTTTAGATTACTCTAACAAAGTGGCTATTCGGCAGTTTCAGTTGTGTTATCTACAAAAACTCTGGCATGTAGCAGTTGTTAATACTCCCCCCCCCTTTTTTTTTCTTTAGAATAGTTGTGGTTTTAGGTGGAAATTGCTTTTGAAACTGAACTTCTCTGAATTTAAGGATTCCATGTTTACCAGTTCTGCATATGAAGTTAAAAGGAACAATAGACATAAAGCTGACTAATTTATTTCTGCTTCAGAATTGTGCAGAGACAGTTTAGAAATCCACAGACCACATGGAGTCCTCCATAGGTGGTGGGGCTTTTTCACATGCTTTAAGTATCTTGCTAGGTTGAATCCTAAATGATTAATGCCTGTTTTCCAGGCCTGCTTAGTTCTGTATTGTTTCTAGATTTTGCTGTGCTGTCCTGCAGTGAAATTCAGTATACAGTTTAGTTTCAGAAAGGTCATAAAAGCATTGTTTTGATTTTAGTTAGTTATTGTAAACTAGGGTTTTGTTTTCCCTTCACCTTTCTTCAGCAGTATGCCCTTCTCTCTTCCTTCTCTTAACAGCTTCATTGCTATGAGAGCATAAACACCATGTTTGATGACTAAGCTTCTGGCATATCAAAAACTCAAGTACCAGTGTTCGTCTTTTAACCAGTAGGAATACTGGCCTTGTCTTTTTTACAGGAACTAAGAAATGAAGTTCTGTATTTTTGGAATTCGTGTCAGGCCCTCATGTCTGTATTTCTTTCTAGGAACTATGAGAATTACTTTATCAAGGCACAGAAAGTCAGACGTCTCATTGCCAATGACTTTTTGAAGGTTTTCAGGAGCGGTGTTGATATTTTACTCACTCCTACCACTCTGAGTGATGCAGTACCATATATGGAATTCATCAAAGAAGACAACAGAACCCGCAGCGCCCAAGATGACATCCTAACACAGGCTGCAAACATGGCTGGTGGGTAGAGACAGGAATTCAACTACATTGTCCTCTGCCTAGTCATTTTTAGTGTCCATTCCCTTCAGCTATTTAATCTCTTCTTCAAAATCAGGATATTTCACCTCTGTGTTGTAATTCTTAAGAGTGACAACAAGGTATAAGGATAGCTTATTTATGAAATGCTGTGAAATGTAAGACTAGATTTTAAAATGAGGCACCTTGGAGCTGGGTGGGGGCTGCAGATAAGATGAATCCATTCAGCTTCCAGACACCGAAATCTCTTTCTTGGGAGAGTTGATTCTTTTTTCAGAGGATGCTAACTCCTTAAATCACTCTGATTCATTTCTTGCAATCACCTGGCAGTATCCTTAGTTCATTGACTGAAGTTATTTTAACTAGTCTTTTTCCTCTCCATAAAAACAATTTGAAGAGTAGAATTGTTACAAAAAATATCCCAACTGGATTTGTTTACTAGTAAGTGTTTGCATGTGTATCTTTTTTTTTTTTTTTTTCTTTCAGGACTGCCAGCCATAAATGTTCCTACAGCTCTTTCAGAGAGAGGCTTGCCAGTTGGGCTTCAGTTCATTGGACGTTCATTCCAGGAGAAGCAGCTTCTAACTGTAGCCAAGTGGTTTGAAAAACAAGTCAAATTCCCAATGATCCAGCTGGAAGAAGTGAAGAGGCACAACCATGATGTCTTTCAGCATGAGAAATCTGCTTCTTTTTCATAACATGGGACTTGCTGTTCAGCTGAAGCAAGAAGGCTGTGGAGATGGTCAAAAAATGTATTCCTGCAGTTAATTCTCTTTTGCAGAAATAATAATCCGTCTTAAGACAACCGTATACAGTAATGCAGGATGGAATCATCTCAGCTTGTTACTGTGTAATTAAGGCAAAGTGAATCATTAGGTAAACATGTCTGTTATTAAGAACGATTTCTAACTGATATTAAAAACACTGGGTTGAAATTATGTATCTTATGTCTGTGGAACTGCTTTTTTCTATCCCCAGAGGGTGTGTGAGGTATCTGACCCATTAAAGAACTAACCTGAGCTTTCCTGTGAAAATTGCCTTGCTGCCAAAGGGTTTGTTTCCTTCTGGAGTGTAGACTTTTGTAATGGAACAGCCAGACAAGCTCTAATGGAGCAAAGGTATCAAGGATCTGTTCACCAGCAGGTAAATACAAAGGGAGACAAGAGAATAACATACAGATAGTTCATTACAAAAAAAAAACAAACCCTTCTAGCAAGCTCATGCAAGAGGTGAAATGACTTCCAGGTTTCCAAATCATGCAGATTACTCTGGTTACATTCATTGTAAGAATGATGAATTCCAGATTTCTTCTGGGGAAAGATGTCTACTAGTCCTTGAGTAGTTATTTTCTTCTTCCTTCATCACTGTTCTTTGTAATCAGCACTTGAAATGAATACTTACTAAGAAAGAAATTGTCTTCTTCAGTGTAACTCTCCATAAGAGTAATACCACCTGTTCATGGATGGCCATTCAGCACAATAGTAATTCAAAACAAATTTCCAAACCATAATGTTGATAGACTGGACGACCTACTAAACAACTAATAACTTGTTTGAATGTTGTAGTTTCCATTTTTCAAAAGTTGAAAAAATACGAGGGGTAAGTTGGTAGGTTTGGTTTGGCATCAGATTTGCTTTCAGTCATAGTTTGCAGCTTGCACAGATGTAAAAAGCATAGGATGGGAAAAACGATTAAGATTCGGTCCAATATGGTAACATACAGAATCTTCCTGAATTACATCTTGTCTTAGACCATACTGTCACCTACATAAAAAAAATCACCTTATTTCTAAAAATAGCAAATGAATTGGTGAATTTTCCACACCCCAAAGTAAGCTATTCCAGTACCTTTCCCACACTATTGAAATGGTACATGATTAAAAATCCCACATGATTAAAATTTAAAAAGTAAAATTAAAATTGTAATTTAAATATAAAAAACAACAAGGTATACCTTGTTTCTGTTCTGATGCTGTCTGCCTTCTTTTCATAGACCAGTCTTCTGGAAACTTGCTTTTTCTGTTAGTGGGCGATGATGAAGTGGGGGTCCCAACAGACGATTTTCACCGGTCGTGTTCAATACTTTAGGTACTGTGTAATCATACTGTCAGTGTGTGCATCTCGTCTTATAGCAGCTTGCTGACCAGAGCTCTTGGTAAGGTTATCCATTATCCAGGTTGGAATACCTGGACGTATACTTGGAATACCTGCTCTTTGATTCACAGTCACATCCCAAACCGGCCACTTGCTGTTTCTAAAAGTAAAGGTCAGTGTCTTTTGCCCAGAATTTGAGGGAAGACGCTGACTGTGGAGAGCATTCCCAGAGGGACGTGAAGAACCTTGGAGTATTAAAGAATAGAACAAGCAGAGAATTGTGCTTTCCCTTGGAAATCAGTTCTGGACTGACTTCTGGCCCAGAGGAAAATGCCTGCTTATGCTTGGCAATCTTTCTGTTTAAACTTCCCCTGATGTTAAGAGAAATCTGATGGAAAAACTGGATCAAGATAAAGATGCCCACTCCACATTTGCCAAGCGGCTAGAGGAGGGGTAGGTGAAGGGGGACTGTTCTCATACCTGCACTACTTCTGTGTTTTTTGAAGCAGGGCTCCTATTCCACTCTCCAGCATCCCCTAAACAAGCATTTGTAAGATCAGAGCAATTGGCTGTCGGGACGCAGGTCCTTCAGAGTTTCTTCTGTTGGTAGATTTCTGAGCCTAGAATAACTATGCAGTGAAATACACAGTAGGGAAGGTACAAACCAGACAAGTGGACATCCATTCTGCAACCTGAAAGTTCATAACTTGATGTTAGTGTTTGAGACCCATCTTTGAATTAAAGGTTGTAAAGCCTTGAAAACAAAACTCCTGGGTAGACGCTTAAATTTCTGGGCTATTAGGTTCCAGGCAGCCCCAACAAGGCTCCCACTCTGCTCCCGCTCTCAGCTGATTTGTATTTTGGGGAACTGTATACCTGATGCTCTTTCTGCTCTCCCCTATCTAATGGTGGAATTTCACCCAGCCAGAGGCGAGAGCTTGGAAACCAGCATGGTCAAGCAGCTTCACGATGTATGCAAGAATTCCTCAACTTTTGCAAGAGGACACCTAAGAGACTTCCACTGTCTTCATATTGGAAAACCATTTCAAAGTAGGTGACTCTGAGCTGCTCAGCAGTTCCTGAAGTAGCCTAACACCGCGGCTAACCTGTAGGTGTAGTGGTTGTGAGGGGTATCTCTGAGCAGACCTTTGTGTAGCTGCTACCAATGTCAAGTCATGGCTACGGAGTTATAAACAGTGACATTTCTATGACAGATAATTAGACATTCAAAACCCATTGTTACAGAAGTAGAGGAATTCCAGGGAGCAGGAAGGTCTGGGGGCGGGGGGGGGGGAGGAAAAAAAAACCAACCCCAACCCTGCCTCTACAAACATTTTGTACTGCTGCCTTGAAAAAAAATTCACTGAAATGATAGAGTTGAAAGTTTTATGGCATTGCAGCATAGCCACAGCAGGGGGTAGGTGTAACCTTAGCACACAGTGAGCCCAGATAATTCCAGTGTTTCCTGAAGGAAACAAAAGCTAGAGCTTTGGCAAATGAGCAATCTGCTTAAATGTTTGGGGTTGCAAAATTTTTTCTTCAGGTGATGAGAAACCGTAAGGACATTGCTTTTGCTGTAAGATGTTTTTAAATACATGTGCAATCAGATGTTGCAGTTTATGCAGTTTCCATATATGTGTTTTTTTCCCTCACTCTCCTTAACAGACTTATAGTAAGGAAAAATTCAATGCAAAATTTAACCTGGCTGCTGCTACTTCTTTACTTCTGATTTCTCAGTTTTCAGGTGTTGGGCACTTAATAGTTACTGCAACTTCGCTGTAGCTTACCCTTACATGGTGCTCGTCACTTCTCCATCACTTTTACGTTTCACCTAGGAGCAAATCTGTCTGGAAAGTTGCAATAGGGAATGGGCTTTGTAGCCTACTGGAGTGTTGCACCCACCCCCCACCTCCTCCTTCAGCTCTGCCCCCCAGAATACTGAGAGCAATACCACTGGACTCACATACAGGAGACTGGGAACTGAAAAAGGATGAAGAGGTGTGCACAGCCTGTCTAAAAATCTAAGGGTTATACAGCAGTCATACTTCGTGTTAAACTGGTGCCCACGATGCCACCAGAGAGGGCAAGGAAAAAAGAGAAGCAAAAAAGGTTTAGCTAAGTTTGTTATTTTTCAGCATGTCTCTCAAATAAAAAGGAAGATATCCAGTTACAGGAATGTTAGAAAGAGGCAGGAAATGAAAAACACTCACAATCACCTTAATTGGCTTACCACACCTTTCCTTGACTAATGTCCAGATTCAATTAAGGGATTCCAAGCTAACCTTTTTTTTTTTGTAAACGGAAGAAAGGCTTTTTCCCACCCAGTGAGGGCATCCTCCCATGCTCGCTGTTGAACTGCGATAAAAGGTGTTTTTAGCTCAGCAGTGCAGGGCATTCAGAGAAAGCAGCCAGAACCCAGCCAGGCGGCTTTGCCTGGTCCCGCGTGCGGTTTTACAGGCTGCTCTGTGCTCCCATACCCGTACAAAAAGGGTGTAAGCGCTGTGGAGAGTCGCAAGCAAGTGCTGCGGCACGATATGTCATGCAATGGACTTCAAAGTGCTGGGAACTGAAATTTGTTTAGCTGAGGGACTGTTCTTGTATGTCGCTGCGTGGGCTGGATGTGTGTGGCCTGCCTCGCCGCCGCTGCTGGTGGTGTATGATGGACGGGTTGCTGTCACCCGTGCCAGCTCAGACAGCCGGGGGTGGCAACGGAGACTCCTGGGTTGGATGCCTCTCTTCAGGAGAGGGGCCATGGTGGTGGGAGAGAAAAAGGGCTTGGAGTTATGGGGCAGAGGAAAGGCTGGCTGAAAGGCCGCTGCAGGCGGGTGTAAAAGACGCAGCGGTACGGGAGCAGGAGCGGAGGTGGGGGGTACCGGCTGGCAGCAGTAAGGAGTACCGTGACCTGGGACAGCTGCTGGGTTGTGGCTGCTGTTTGCAACAACTAATCCCAACAGGGCGACAAACCCCTGCACTACAGTTCATGGAGTAAAACACCAGGCACTTCGTTGTGCCACCCAAGAGGGGACATTTCAGTCTGGGAAGAGAAACAGAGAAGCACAGAAGGGTTGTCTAGGCAGGCTGTGAAACACCATGAGGTGGAAAACACACAGAAGAGGGGAAGGATTAAGTGTCATAGGAACTGGTAACTCACTCGAGAAGCCAGAGACTTAGGAGAGGAAGACTGAAGAAAGAAAGGATGCGGGGATGAAGAAGCAGTATTCTGGTGAAGGAGGGGCCCCAACTTCATTTTCCTAAGTTGAAATCTTTGAAGGTGGGTACCTTTGCGAATTGCACCTCTCTGAACTAGAGAGTTTGCTTGATTTATTCCAAGACCAGAGTATTTAAGACTTGCATTTGCAAGCTTTTAGTCCCAAAGTGAGCACTATTCAGGCACACATAACACCTGGCATAATACATGGTTAACAAAAATCAAAATGAAAACATGTAATTAACAATATACTTCAGGAAGCCTAGGAACACACTGCAAAAGGGACCTTGTGGGCTCAATTTGTCTCTATAGGTAACTATTTCATACAGTCATCTCCATAAATTTATTAAAATCTAAAGAGTATTTTGCTTTCTTTCTCCTATTAGTATTCCAGAACCTTTTGTTAGGAACTTTGATCACAGCCAAGCCACACACACCTATTTGCTCAAGGCAACATTGTTCTTTTGTTTAAATATGCCTTCTCACTCCTTGTGTATAATTCACTCTTGTATTTATAGAGCACAGTTGCATTCTTCCTTAGCCTTTATTTTGCTAGGATGAATAAGTCAAGCTCTTCCAGTTTACTCCTGTATATTAAGAGTGCCCAGTG
The DNA here is from genome assembly GCA_008711295.1 of Anarhynchus alexandrinus. Lineage (NCBI taxonomy): Eukaryota > Metazoa > Chordata > Aves > Charadriiformes > Charadriidae > Anarhynchus > Anarhynchus alexandrinus. The sequence continues at coordinate 2,646,154 of VUYV01000108.1, forward strand.
CTAATCCTGTAGCTGTTCACTGCACCTGCTCCAGCTGAATTCGTCTGCCTCCCAACGTGGGTGACGAATATTGTAAAGACAACTCCAGGTGCAGCTTTACAAGCACAACTGCGTTAGTATTTCCCCATCGCTCTTGAAAAATTCCTCTCCCGAACACTCTGGAATTTCACTTGTATTTTACTCAGCCACGTTACACCACACCAGTAGCTCCAAGCCAATTTATGATTAACCAATGCACTCGGGGCTTTCTCTGTCTCCATTGCTTTCAATGGATAAGCATTTCTGGTATGAGCTGAGAGCTCATTATTAAGCTTCGAGGTTCATGACCCTGCACTCCTTCTTGTTACTGCTATTCAAATTATCGGTGTTTTCCAGTTTTTCCTGTAGAATACCACTCTCCGCTGTTTTGACAGTAACTCCCAGCTTCATGTCATCAGAAACAAAGAATGTGTCCTTGGAATAACTTTACTTATCGCTATAACTTCACCCTCATCGCAATCATGTTCCAAGCCGTTGTTGCCAATGGGCTTAGAGAACAACAAAATCCAGCTTCTCCTATGTGGCCTCTGCAAGTGTCACCTGTGCCCTGATGAATCATGACAATGCAGTGCCTGTTGACACCAGCTAGATAGAGGCTGAGGAGCTGCATCCATCCTTAAAAAATTGGGGTTTTGGTCCTTATTCCATAACAGGCTTGCTTTGAAGGCTACAAGCAAACAGAGCCCTGTTGTGATAAACACTGTACAAGGATATCAAGAAAAGAACCTGCCCCTCAAAAGAGCTTGCATCTATTGTGCATCTATCCCCAAACCCCCATAAAAACAACAAAAAAACCCGCCCCGGGATAATAAGCTATTGTGAACAAGAGCTGCCTTTTTGCTTTGTAACCACGGCACTGGAAACATAAGAGCCTGAATGATCTACTCTCAATTGCGAACAATGGAAACACGCTGAATCACTAAAACCAAACCTTCAATAGGCAAAATGCAGCCTTGTCACTAAGACAAACTGCTAATAGCAACAATGAGGCTTGGAACAGCTTGTATGGAGCCAAACTGGCCCTCGTACTTGAGCTGAAGTTCATCCAAAGTTGAACAGGGAAGTCTCCAGATGGTCACTGCAACTGGGGCTAGAAGGAGGGGCCATTATGTTACTTTCTTGTTCATACACAAAGTGTAGAATTTTGTTCAATGCTTAAAATTAAGACTTACCCCCAGAGGAGTGGGCAGGATAAACCACGAAGGAAAATGGCATCACTTAAACAGGGGAAATGTTACTGCTTTAAAAAGATATCATAGTCATAGCACTTTGGCAGTTATTAACTCAAAAAACAGGGGGAAAAGCCCAATTGTATTGCAAAGTTTGTGCTGTGCTTTTTTCATACAGCATGTAAAACAGTGCCATTTCTTTTACAGGAGAAAACATCTAACTTCACAGTATTTAAACAGAAAAGCAATAAAATCCTCTATTGCAGCCCCAGTCAGGAATGCCACAGGCAGGGGGATGTCCACGCTGTTGCACTGAGCTGTAAGTTACACTTCATTCTGGGTCTTCCATTTCGGGTCGTATTTGCGTCTGTTCCCTGTGCTACACAACCACACTGACAATGCAGATTTTACCAATACAGACTGGCTCAGGGAGAGCACGAAATGCCTCAAAAAGACTTCCAGAGGGAGGCATCGGCTCTGAACTAACCTGCCTGCTCCCAGGGATGCCAGCTTGCCTGCTGGGCAAGGTGCTGGGCTCAGCTCGGTCACACAACAAGTCAGAGACCATATTTAGGAGGAAAAGCTGCCCCTGAGAGGGCTGTGCACTACAGCAGGGCAAAAGCTGTCCTTGGGGAGACCTGAGGGCAGACCTGGTGCCTCTCCAGAAGTGCTGGCCCAAAGGAAAGCTAATATCAAGTTTAGGAGAGGGGCATTTCTTGGGACTGTTTTTTAATGGATCTGTACTTACAGTTTTCAAATTTAGAAATAATAATAACTATTAGGCTGCTTACCTTCCAAAGATGCAATGATAAATTAGCATTTCTTCATTTCCCATCCCAGTCTTGAATCTTGAATCAATTAGAAGGTTCGAAGCACCCATAGTAGCACACACAGGGTGAGCGGGAGGAACATATCGAAGCCACAAGGGCCATGTGAAACACCGAGTATGCAGTTGAGGCAATAACATCTCCCAAGGCACTGGGTCTGCCCTGGGGAACGTACCTAAAATCCTCAGGGAGGAACAAGGACCCAGCTCTGCTTGTGCCTGTTTGATTTGGGACTTAGAGCATCCAGTTGACAGAATCATCCTCAAAGCCAAAAAAAACATTCACTCTGTGTTGTAGCCAACACTGTTGCACACCTTTGCCATGAGACCTTCTCACTTGAGGGCAGCCCAGCAGGACCACAGCACATCCAGGCAGGAGGGACACCCTCACACAGCAAGTATAGAGGCCGTAACTGATCTTCAGCCAAAGGGAGAGGAGATTACACCTCCTAGTGTCTCTCCCGGGAGAGGAACTCAGTGAAACACACTATTCTTGACAAAAATACTCTTCGTTTTGTCCCCAGAATAGATACTGAGACACTGCAGGTGCCAAGTGTATTTCTCCCACCTGGCACGTTTTTCTTGAGAATCAGATTCCCCTTTTCTAGTACACGCTACAAGAGGAAAGGATGGTGGTGGGGAAATTGTAGTGTGCCTTAAGAAATGAGGGGAGACAAAATGGACTGCCAAAGGAGAAACTTATTTTTGCAAGCAAGTCAGCAAAATATTCTAATGCATTTACTCTTCAAGCACAGTTGCATTTGCAAACAACCTGATGAAAGGGAGGTGAGTTGCTCCAGTTCCATCATCTCAGCGAGACCGAATTGGAGCGCTGAAGTATTAGGACTTGACCTAACATGCTTCGAACCTGGTGAAAAACAGACTTCAGCTAAACCCACACTGAACTAGCACCCTAACCAAAAATAAAGAAGATAGTTATTTCCCTTTCTTCTTTAAGAGTGAGACTCTAAGACAAGTTATGGCATGGAGGAACTTCAGGAAACTATTGCTCTTCTCTGTGCAACCTTTGTGCTTTTCATGTAGAGCATCTCTGATTCCTGCTCTTCCAGTCTGACACTTCAATGCCACTAAATTTGTTCCATTTAAAACCAAGGTTTCCTAATGAATTTGGCCAATAAACATGGAATTCATTGACAGACTGGAGATGGTGGAGGAAACCTTTCAAAAGTGAGAAGAAAAACGGTCCTACTTACTGTAAATGGAGTGGACGTGCTGTTGTCAAAACGAGACATCAGTAAACATAGTAATGTGTACGTTTGCCTAACAAACGTGTCCAAAACTTCCTACTCCTGCCATTCTTCACTCTGAAAGCACAGACATTCCCTAAACTGTTGCCTATATCTTTCATGAGCAAACTCACTAAACAAACGTCACATTTCCATGCAGTCTAGTATTACCAGAGTGAATGTGCTATTGAGTTAACAACACTTTGAAGCCATTTTAGAGCATATTTCAATCTTATTTAAGATATGAGAATTACACTCATCTCAAATTCCAGTTCTTACCGTTAGAAATTGCTGTCATTGCCTTAAGTATCAGTTAGCGCAGTGGATGGGTGGAGGACAGGAAGACTAAATACTGCTTAATTATTCTGTTGATCTATTTCATTTTTAAGTCTTTTTTCTAGGAACTGCTGCAAGCACTAACCTTTATCTGTAATTACCATTAAGGAACATTGGCAAGAAACAGTTCTGAAAAATTATGAACTCTCCGAACATGAAGATGAAATCTGAAAATGAGTTTCATTATTCATGAGTAGCCTTTGGAGATATCTAACTGTTTCTATAAGGCTGACATTGTCAGGTCTCTACCCATATGCCACTTTTATAACATCTGTTATATTTTTCTATTTTTCAGTATACTAATCTGTACCAATAGGTAGGAGGCACTGGATTTCTCTGCTTTACTGAGGAAGAGCAGCTGCACAGAGAAACTGAAGATATCGTTTTCAAACTGATCTTTTTCAGAAGCGACTTAGCTCTTGGACTCACGGCACCCCCTCTGAAAGCCTATGCAGCCATTGGACTTGAGGTTGCCTTCCAGGAACCTGATGAAACGTTAGAAGGACCAGACCAATACTCAGAAACCGCACTTGTATCACTTTGCGATAAATAATTTTTCTTACTATTCTGCTGCAGCAGGCCTTGTTTACTTGTAGGCTGGGTTTGTATCACTCCCACTTTCTACACAAGTGTCAAGTGCCACCCAAGAAAAAAACCAATCACTCTACAACTCTAAATATGTGATAGCAACATTAGTTTTATCAGCCACCTCTTATAACGACATTACAAAGCTGTCAGGTTAGTTTGATGGGAAATAGTTTTCTATCAGCCTGTTGACACTCATTATATTATTTTCAAAGCATTGTCGGTCCAGTCTCCCCATCACAGTTTCTATTATTTTTCCTGTGACTAAGACTCAACAGCCCTATGCTTGGCTGTGTCGGTTGGCATGCTAACAGGTTTAACACGTTAGTTAGCTTCCTCCCCTCCTTCCTGGGGCTTCCCCAGTGGCCAACACTCCCGACAGCCTCTCAGCTCCCCCTCAGTTTCCTGGAGGGAAGTTATGCATTTTCAAATGTCTAGCTGCAATTTAGCATTCTCCCAAATTATTACCAGAGGGGAAGGTATCCTACAGTCACGTGACAGGGCCATAACATCCCTGGTTTGTATCTATAAATATCTTTAAGTCCTTTCTCTGCTCTTTTCGCCAATGGCACTGGTACATGACCAGGAGCACGGCTGGGCTGAGAAGGGAACATAGATTTTAATTCTTATGAAGCTTAGGGCTCGAGTGTTTAATATCTTACCTTGTCTCAAGTGTTTAGTATCTTATCCTACAAGAGCTGCATCAGCTTTTCCATTTAGAAGTTCCTGTCTTATATTTGTTACTCTCAGCTTCCCCATTCTTCCATTTATTATATATTCACAGAGAGGAGGATTATTATTTCAACAGCTCCCTCTCAGCCAGGGTGGTGTTGTTTTTCTTGAAACTAATGTACCCTTATTTTTTCGCAGTTACGGCTTATTAGGCAACCTGTAAAATATTCTTAGATGTTTTCCAATTATCATTTACATTTTTCCCCCCAACTGATTTAGTTCGGAATTGTTTTCCACTTTGTGAAATTGTATCAGCTAAAGCTACTGATTTGCATTTTGTTTGCCTTCAACAAATGTAATCAAGTTATGAACATTTTTATTTATTTATTGTACCTCTAATTTTTAGTACTGTGGTTGCTCTCCTCTGTTGAGGCAAAAGTCTGCTCTAGAGTTTCCCTGGTCTCTGGTGCAATACTTTTTAAGCAAGAAAATTAAGATTGTTATTTAGTGATTCTGAAGATGCTTCAGTGCTGGCAACACGAGACTGCCAGCATATGTCTTTTGGATTAATGTCTCCCACAAAAATGCAGCTTTCTTTTTCCTCCTATACATTATAGACAGTAGCTGAAGGACCCAGTCATCTGTTCCTTCATAAAAATGGCTGCTCTCTCACAGACAGCAACTCATAGTCCATTCTGCACTTTTCATGGTGGGAAATCAATCCTTGAGATCATTTCTTTGTCATTTGTCACTAGTAAATAAATCATTCTCCCCTCCTTTTTTTTTTTTTGGTCACAGTATGCCGTTTCTCATCCCCTTCTGTCCACTAAACCTTTCCTAAGAGATTATAACCATTGATTTAAAGATTTCAGTCACCAGAAATTTCCCGTCAAGTTCCAGCAATGCCACCTCCATTGAATTTATGCTCATAAATGAGCAATTCCAGTTCCTCTGTTTATTATCTAGGACCCTCGCGTTGGTTTAAGCAGCTAAATAATTTCTCCTTATCATGTCCTTGGGCATTTGGGTTGGTTTTATTCACCATGGCATGGCTTGAGGTTAAACGGGTGCTCATTTGTTTCCCCTTTTCACTTTTCCCTAAAGCTGGGGCTGCCGGAGGTCCCACGCACTCCACTGTCGGTGCCTTTCTCACAAAGGGCAGAAGCAGCGGAGTTTCCCCCGGCCAGCTCAGGGTCTGCCCGCTCACCAGAAACCCTCCGAGAAGAAGAGCCTTCCTTCTCCTCCTCGGCCAAACCAATTTATGCTTGCAGCCTTTCTTAGGTGTGCACAAGTGGTTTTTATTGTTACTCCGGTTAATATTTGACCATGTGTTGCTTTGCCTCTCTCTCCCTCCCTAAAAAAAAGCCAAAACATTTCCCCATGAGTAGTTTTGCACCTCAGAGGAGGGTAGGCAGGAATGAAACTTTAAAGCAAAAATAATTCTTTGTGTGTATCCGTATCCTTGCTCTTAGCTTTCATTGTTTTATAGGCAACGTGGTGTTAAAAATATCAGGGGTCAGTTAAAGCTTGAAGTTGTTTTATTGCACATAAATTCAGGCATTAATGATGCAGTCCTGTCCTTTGTTTTTTAGTATGATACAAAATTTCATCAAGATGGTTATCCTGCACAAATAATCAAAACCACAGAAGCCCATTCTTGAAATCAGTGCCGCGACTTACCAGAGATGTATTAGATGCTGAACGAGAACAGCTTCAGCAATCTCCTGTCAACGCTTTGCAAAATGGTCCTTTTACAGGATGTGCTGTAAAACTGGACCAATTACTTTTACAGATTGTAATACAAATCAAAGAGTAATTAGTACTTAACAGCAATAATGAAAGAAAGTGAGAAAAATAGTGAAATAAAAGAGAGAAAAAGCAATTTATTCAAAGTAATTGCACTCCCACCTATTTATTTAATGTTTGCCACTTTCAAATCTTGTCATCTTGCCAATACAGTAGCTCAATGTTCTGCTGCTAGCCCTTTATATGTCTTCGTAGAATAAGAATCTTAGTTACAGTATTCCCTTACTCTCAGAAACGATTCCTTCCTAATCCAAATCTCCTAATGGCTCAGCATTTTGTGCTGAGAGATCTTACATCATTTGGGGAGATCAAATAAGCAACTTTTCTGTTGCATGTCCTAAAGGAACTATTGTCTATACAGCCACTTAAAAGCCAGGATTTTTTTCCTCCCACATCTGAAGTGTTTTCTTACTTAGGAGATACTTATTGCATTCTCTGTAACCACTTCTTACTTGGTTTGCTTAGCCCAATACAAAATTCACATTTAATGACCTCCTTATTATTTCAATTGTCTAGAGGAACTTGATTGAATTCAAAGCCAATACCGCTGCAAGGGTATTGTAGGTCTAAAAGATTTCCTTGCAAGTCTGTTGGAAGAAAGAAAAAAAAGAACAAAACAAACCTAGGCTAGAAAATAGCCGCCAAGAACAAAGGTACAGGCTGCGTTAACAAGCATGGCTGAATGGCACCCAGGATTTTATACTCTTTCATCAATACTCCATAGACCTCAGGATCCCCGAGTTCTCCAAAATGTAAGGGCTTAGTTTTGTTTTTGGATCTGTGTCTCCAGATCTATGGCTATGAAAACATGAAACAAGTGCAAATCGCCACAGCGTTAATGCCCAAATTTGGCAGCCAGACTAAATCAATGGCGTTTGGAAAGTGTGAATTGTCTCACGCATTTCAATGGCGCTTGGTCTCCAGGATGCGAACAATCATTTGGATAATGAGTTTTTTAGCTGTTTCATCACTGATCATGTGACCAAAACCGTTGAGAAAACGTGTTCCTAGCTGTATGCCAGTTGCTTTCTAGCCAGTGGTCAAAACCCTCCAGATTCATCCTTCACAATTCCTATGGCATACTGATGAACTGGCTATATGGACCTTTTACATAGCATGAAACCCAGGCACTGCATGAAACACTGAATATACCAGAAGCATCAGGAAAGCAAATATATGAGTGTATTGTTCAAAACTGTGCAGAAACTCACCAGTTTTCAGAGCAGCTGCTTGGACTTTCCAGCCTGCCCTGACCTCGTGTCACAGCAGCCTTGAAACAACCTTCAAGTCCTGGTTGTCGCCAAGCATCCAGGTGTACCTGCCTTGTGTAAATTGGTCTGTCAGCAAAAGAAATGATCAGCTTTACATTTCAATGAAAAAGCTTATGCTTTTGTCTGTTGTGCAGGAGTAGAGACAGACAACTTGGACTTGTTTGCAAAATCACATGTTAGTAATATGTGGCAGGATGAACGTAAAGGTTTTAAAGCCTGATTTAAAGCCAAACTCACTTGGGAAGGGTTCAATTGTTTTAGTTTGTGTGATTTATTTTTGCTTGGTTTGGGTTTTGTAGGGTTTTTTGTTTGTTTGGGTCTTTTTTAAATACAACAATCCACTGCAGGGCTTGTTACCTGTTGTACATAAGTTTGTCTATATTTCCTTTTCTGCATGGGAACAGCTATGTATTACAGAGCACCTCTACAGTGTTGTAGTAACCACGTCTGTATCTGTGGTTGTGTACAGAGCAGACAATCTGCAAAAAGGCCCAAGTACCTGAAATCTCTGTTTTTTCCAGTGCACAGGTTGCTCTAACAAGGGGTATTACTTTCCTTTGCAAACCTTGCTTGCTGTATGCTGCACCCACATTAATGAGCTTGTGCCACTTTGTCTACCCTCACAGGCCATAGCAGAATAAGTTGTACTCCGTAGGCGCGTCCTAAGGAGCATGAAAGGTGAAACTAGAACATGTTCCTGCATTTTGGACCTGCATTTTAAGCAACAGTTATTCCCTGGCTCCTCCCTGGCCAGCCCACAGACAAGGCAATTTCTTTCCTAAAGCTTTTAATGGTTTCCAAAGAGCTGCTCTGATCAGCCTGCCTTGTCCACGTCCTTCACCAGAGTTACTGGGTACCGCTCACCTGAGGAAGCCTGCTGGCACAGGCAGGGAGGATGCAGCCAGTCTCCTGGCAGCCCCCATGGATGCCATTCCTAAACTGGGGTCATGGCCATCTCAGCTACGTGTTCAGAGACCAGACCTGCTTGATGGCCACATCTCCCCTTCCAGCACCGCCGGTACCGCCGGCAGCAGTGTCGTGCCGCAGCCTCCCTTTGCTCTGGGGCTGCACGTGCTGGGTGCAGCTGTGGCCCCATTGCAGCATCGCTAATCGCCAAGCCCCAGGTCCTTCCCTGGGGGTGCAGGGGTGTAGACATACCAGTCCGTGCGTCCTTGTGCCCGGCCAGTCCTTATCGCATTCTCCTGCACGTGATCGGTTGTGCAAGCATTTTGCCCTTCCATATCAAATAACCTGACCTAAGGTGTCTCACATGATGGGATGCAGGGAAATTGAGAAGCCTGAATTGCTATGGTTTCACCTTTCTAAAGTGAAACACCTGAACCAACGACATTTTTATGCTTCTGAAGCCTGGGGACCTGCATTTTTTGATAATCCCTCTGAAAAAATGCAGTAGGACTGTTTTTCACAGAAACAAACTGAGAACAGAAGAGGCTGACACCAAAACAGAAATATTAGTATTGAGAGCATACAGGTAAGATTTGGCTGAAGAAGCAGGGGGAGAAGGTCTGACTGAAAATACCATGCAGATACCTTATGATTATCTCCAGACTAAGGTCCCAAAGCCACACTGAGGTGTAAAACATCCCATCCCATCAGCGAATGGAATAGCATCCCTAAACACCCACGGCATGCTGCAAACTAAGCAAAACTGAGCTGCTGACTTTGTGAACATGCACTCAATGTGATGTAATTATCATATCATTTTGCAGTGTACCATCAAGAATTTGAGCAGGAAGAGCTTCGTCCTTTCTGCTATATGCCTGAGAAGCCAACAAAATACATCATTCTTCTTCTCTAAGGAGCACTGCCACTGTGAGTTTTAAAGTAACAATGACTAAAGGATTAATGTTTATTTAGTCTTAAATCAATGCTTCACATTTACTTGGATTCAGGGGAGAAACAAAGCCTTTAATCTTCCAGCAGTTCACCCAACTAAAAAATATAAATATACTGGAAATGTTTTTGAGAGTGTAAAACTGAAATATACTTTCTTGCCACCTCCGATTCTGTTGTCATCTATAAACTGAAGAATCAGAATATTATGACTGTGATTATTATGTGATGGTATTTTTATCCAAGGCAGGAGGTAAAGTTCCTTGCTCCCATCACCCTGCTGTATTGCTGACATTCTTGATACCTGAGCAGCCATGACGTGTTGCCAATTTTAAAACAGCAGTTGGCTGTTTATATCTCACAAACATATATAGTTTTCTCCCAGAAAGTGCATCTTCTGAAAGTCCATGATGGCCAATAAAGTCAAGCCTGGTCTGGCAATGGTTTTCAAAGAAGATATTGTGCAGCTCCCGGTACTGCCTTTCCATCCCAGTCTCAAGGATAAGAGATGTAATGAGAACTGGCTGCTTTTTGGGAACACCAGCAGCTACTTTAAGGTGACAGCATAGATACAGAAAAGTGATAACTGAGTAACTAAATAAATTCATTAGGAGCTACTCACTACTCAACATTACCTTAAAATTCAGTCAAGTCCCTTTTCACATGCTAAAGCTTGGATTTAGGACCTCAGATTTAGGCTTCTGAGTTTGAAAGTTTTGACATTTGTTTTGGCAGGAGAGATGCTGTCTTGAACCCCTGTTACTGCACTGTAAGACTTTTCTCTCGCATCCCAGGACCTGTCCAGATCTGGGTTTCACTGCAGGACCCAGCGTGCTCCTGGCAGCTCTTCCTGCAGGTGCTGAAGCAGCTTTGGGTCTCCATGAAGTGGATAGCAACTTCACCAAGCAACTACATCAAGGGTGTCTTAATTAATTGAATTAGCACTTCATTGGTAATTACTAGCTGCTGCAGCAAGTTCAACAGTCACTGTTAGCTGCTTTCTTGCAGTCCTCCACACACATTGCCACACTTGCTGCTGTACCACCAGCAGAAACAGGCCATTTTCACAGGATGGCCTCTGCCTGTGTCCCGCATGATGGCTGCTCTCTGTCACCAGCCTCTGTTTCAACCTTCAAAATATTTGTCTGCCTGTCTTGTGCCTCGGATCCAGGCTGGTGTGCGCAGAAGTGCTGCTCATGGGAAGCCATATCTCCATAGCAAACAACGGGGCTGCTCTGCGAGGTGAGACATGACAAAGCTCACTCAGCAAAGGCTGGAGGTGCAGAGGGACCTACCACTGAAAGCAGCTTGTGCAGCCCCCTTTCTTCCTCACTGCTGTTACTGTCATTTCTTATGAAGGCAAAAAATACCAGGACTGAGCCCTCTTTGGGCTGGAGCTTCCTCCTGGGGGGCTTTTGGATGAGCCCTGCACTCAGAGCCCTGCTGAAGGGCAAACACCCCCATGGCACCCTGGTGCACCAGCCCCTTCCTTGCAATATGGTGCCCACATACCCTCATGTATACATAGGCAGTGTGTCACACGTGTGCATTCGTCAGGAAACACAACCATTAGCTGTTGCTGTCCCTACCATGAGAACTCAGCATGCTTAGAGGGATGAAAACATTTTGATTTTCATTTAAACTAGTTGCTTTGGCAAAAAGGGCATTTGTAACCCACAGGAAAGGAGGAGCATATATTCACTGGTGTTGTGACCACTGTCACTAAATGGGCTGTGTCAAACGCGTGCAGTGCTGCCAAAGAGATGACACGTTGCTGGTTGGAGTGTTTTCAGTCCCTGTTCAGACAGTAGCCATGGTGCCTTAAAAGTTTTTGTTTTCTCTGAGCATGCAAAGCAGGCTTACGAGAGCTCCTAACAATACACTGCGGTTTTACCAGCCCGTTACTGCAACGGGACATGTTCCTGGAAGAAAAGTTCAGCCATGACTAATACAAAGGTGTTGACCCTGGTTCGGGGCCACCTGAGGCAATGCTGACCTCTCAGTGTGGCTGCTTTTACAGGCCTACATTTGCAACACGTTTTGTTGAAGTTCCCTTTGCATCTCTCCCCACATCTGCCACCACCTGAACTCTGTTTCCAATTTGCTACCCAACTCGTAGAGGTCCCTCTGGCTGCAACCCCTTCTGCCCAGGGTGTCCAGCCTGTGCCCTGCCACCATCTCTTAGCTGTCCCAGCCCAGCTGCCTGGGCGCAGTGGGGCCAGCGCAGACCCTGGGTTAGGTGGCCCTAGAGAGAGATGTGCCCTCCCTGGCACACGCACCGTGTGGCACCACTGGCCACCGACATCCAGACAGGGCACGGGCTGCCCACAGAGAGCCCGTCTCCCCTGGGAGCTGCAGCGCTGCCAATGTCACCTTACCCCTCGTTTCTTTTTCCAGATCATTAACTGTTAAAGAGGGAGAGAAAGCAGAAGCGAGTCCTGCTGCCCTGAGAACAGCATAGCGTCAAAAAGGGATTGCTACGTATCGTCAATCCTCCGCTAAAGCGAGCATAGGGGGGATCTTTGCCAAAATTAAGCCAGAAGAAGGGCAAGAGTACTTCTACAGAAAAAAAAAAACCCTCCCTCGGCCTTTTTGGCTTTCTTCTGCCAGTGTGCGCCTGTGTGAATTGGGCTTCAGCAGCAAGTCCCTACTGACTTTGCCTGACCGGGCCCCACTGTGACCGTCCCCTGCGTGCCAGCGGCTGCCCGGAGGTGGTGGGGCAGCGGGCACAGCTGGAGGGACTGGGGTACCCGAACGGGAGGGCAGCTGCTGCTGGAGGGAGGCTGGAGACAGGCGCGGGCAGCGGTGCAGAGCCGCACGGTCAATAGCTGGCTCCACCTCAAGGTTTTCAGTGGGCTGCAGTGAAGTCTCGAGGTACCTTTGCTGCTTCACCTTCATCCCAAAATCTAATTTTCTGCCTTCTTGAAGGCCTCCTGAGAACAGGGGGGTTTCCCTGCTGTAGCGGGTGCCTGTATCCCCCCACCCCCCGCTGTTTTCAGGGCAAAACTGTTTCCAATTTAATGTCCCGAGTGGGAATTTCCAGCCGTAACTTGGCTGCACTTTTAGTGCGGCGAGCGAGCAGGCTGACTTGCAGCCACATGATTTGCTTTTGACATTGAACTGTTTGTTCTTTTTACGTCCTGGCCACTTCTACCGTGCCTAAGCGTCGCTCATAAAATGTAAGGGCTTGAAAAACGTAACCTCCAAAAAGCTGCAGAGCTCTTTGGCTTGTACATCTCAACAACTAGATCCTTTTTAACACTATTAATTGTTGTTTCTAAGGGTTTGTGTATCCCAAACACACCGTGCTGTTGAATTCTGGTCACACAGCTCATTTAGATGTGTGAGCGTGCGCTGTACTGCACCCAGCTCCCTACCTCCGGGCACCAGCAGCCTCTGATACAATTGTATTGATCAAAAAAAGATGAAACCAGGGGCATACCCAGCCATCAGTCTTACCTGACCTGCAAGGATTGCTGATGAGGATTTTAGAAAGTCCTAGGCAGACTTTTCAGCAGCTCCCTTTGGTTTTAAGGATATCAAAGGATACAGGTACACCCGCAGGAGGTATCGAGAGGTGGAGCAGGAGAAGCTGGGCTTTGCCATCTGCTCCAGTAATGCCTTATTCCCTCCTTTGAAGGCCAGCCAACACCCTGGGTTAATGCTGAGGGAGACAGTGACACCTCAGCTCTGCCTCCTCCCTGCACCTTCAGGATGGTGTGCCCTCCTGGAGGCACCAGGAGGAAGCAGGCTCCGTACTCTCCAGTGCGAGGGCTGCAGCCACAAGGAACTACCCAGTCATTGCAAATAGATTTTTTGGGGAAGTTTTTCTTTTGCACTGGGCACAAATCAGACATTGCCTCCTGAAATGACCAAGCTACGATTCTTCTGGCACTATTCCAGGCTTAAATAAAGATGAGTTATAACACCAAGCCTTGCGAAAAGCATTGAGAAAAATGCTGATCAGGAAGTTTTGTGTAACTTCTTGGCACAACTCAAGAAGGGAAGGATAGTTTAATTTTTATAGATTTATGGTTGCCTCTAAGAAGGGGAAAGGCTTGATGTGGCTGTGGTTCAAATAACTAATTTTCAGTGAATTGTTTCTGCATCCTATATTTTATCTGATTGATCCCTATATGTATCTTGAGTCCTTTAGACAGAGCCTGTCCTCTCAGACGCAGTGCCAGGTTCCAGTATGAATATTCATGAGGAAGAAAAAATACAATATAAATCCAAACTGAATTGAACTGCTGCTTCAGCGTAGTGTCCCATTAAGACCACAATGGCAGCAGTCGCCCAAGTCCTTGTGTTACCTACACTACAGCCTGCAGCCAGTCTGAAGGCAAAAGCAACTTCTCCCTTGGTGTCTTTAAGCACTCTCCTGCCAGCATTAAAAGTCCTATGGCTGTAATGTTGGATAACATGCTTATTTGTTTTTAGTTTTGAGGCACTGGTTAAAAAAGTCAGACAGGTTGACCAACAAATCCCTAAACATCTGTACTATATTGTTTAACTTTTATATTAATATGTGGTTTTGTTCTCATTAGAAAGTTACTACCTACATTCAGTTAGAGATTAAATAAACCATTATAAACTAACCTTAATTTCCCCATTTACAAATCAGTCAGTAAACTTTCATTCTTTCTCACTCATTCTGGTGTTTTCAAAGAGGTTGTTCTTTTTCTGTCTTTGCAAGCCAGTTACAATTATAACTAGTGTTACTTGGAATTAGCTTATGGTGTAAGGGAACAAAGACTGCAAAGAAGCAACAAGATTACACCAAGCACTAAAACAAAGTGAATTACTTGATTGCCAAAGAAGGCTACTAGGTACGACCTGAGAAAGTTGTAGACCACTAGATATAATTTCAAAATCTGAAGTGTCCAGCAAATCACAAGATAGCTAGAAGTTGACAAAACACTGTCGGTAAAGCTAGTCCCCAGCTGGTGAAATGGGGGTGAAGCACAGGACCTGTTACTATGAATAACATAAAAATGCTTTAGAATGTATTTCAAAATTGAAGTGCTTGACCCAGTTACCCCATCTTTTTTTCATGCTCTTTGAAAGAGAGAAACAAATGGATTAAAATTTGATCCTGAGGCAGGAGGCTGTCACTCTGAGAAGGACATCTTGCCAAAGACAGTAAACATCTCAACACGAGATATTGACTGTCATCCATAAGCACTTCTCTGTTTGAAATGAAAGTCACAGTAAGACAAGTTGCTTTAAGAAGGGCATGTAAGACTCCATGTAACTCTGTGGCATACACATTTCTTTTGATATTTAAGAAATAGCTGAATTCATCCTGGTTATTCTGGCCCATCTCTAATCCAGATGGCTATTAAAGGCCAGTTTTACGAAACTACTTTCCCTGGGAATAAGCCACTAGTGGCTGTCATTTCACCTCCAGAAGGTGAAGGCCACTTTTAGAGTTGCTTTGACTCTGCAGCCAAGCCATGGAGGAAAGCCACCCACATTCTCAGAGCAAGAGAAAAGCAAGTCCATGAACAAAGGCCTCAACAAGCACCGGCTCCATGAGCTGCCTCAGTGTGTGGTTTAATAGTTGACTCATTGTTAGTGACAGAGAAACCCCAGGACTATAACCCAGGTCTCACAGATTTTTCAGGGATTTCTATGAAGGCTTGCTTCTTTTTTGAAAGGGACTAAAGACCAACCTATTGAGTGGAGGAGAAGGGAAAGGACAAAAAAGACAACAAAGCTAAAAGGATCCCAGGAAATAATTTACCAGCCCTCCTCCAGAGTTAAACCAAATACACGTGTTTTATTCCTGATACTTGTCTAGTCTGCTCTACACATCTGGAAGTCGAGAATTTTTGATGGACTGCATAGAATCATAGAATGATTTAGATTGGAAGGGACCTTGAAGATCTTCGAGTTCCAACCACCCTGCCATATGCAGGGACACCTCCCACTAGACCAGGCTGCCCAAGGCCATGTCCAGCCTGGCCTTGAATACCTCCAGGGATGGGGCCTCAACAGCCTCTCTGGGCAATCTGTTCCAGTGCCTTACCACCCTCAAAGTGAAAAACTTCTTCCTAATGTTTAATCTAAACCTGCCCTCTTCCAGTTTAAAGCCGTTCCCCCTCATCCTATCACTACATGCCCTAGCAAAAAGTCCTTCCCCAGCTCTCCTGTAGGCAAGACTTGTCAGGTAATCTGCTCCACTACTTCACTATTTTTACCATTGGAAAGTTTTTCCCGTTGCCTAAGTTTGCTGTAAGGTGAGATGTCTGTCTTGTCATATCCACCCCTGGACAGAATAAACTATTCATTCCTCTTTCCAAAAGTCTTTTTCATTGACAAAGTTTAATTTAAGAGGGATTTTAGGAAAATGTTTCTCAACAGATCAGGTACTTTTTTCTGGCAAGTGTACATTTTATGCACTCAAATGCAATTATCTATTACTTGAAGTAACATTTATCCATTTTAGATTTTTAAAAAATCCATTCCTTATACATGCAATATAAATTAGTTCAAAGATAGCCTCAGTACAACCGTTATTTATCATTTTTGCACAGTATGTCCATATCAGTTTACCCAAGGGAAATATTCTTTCAGCTATTACCTCAGGAGTAGATATGAATGTAGTATTTATAGACTTTATTGAGTAACCAAGAAAATTAGCTTTTACAGACAGGTAGAAAATGACACCATTTCTGAAATCAATACTCCCATAGCATGTAAACACATACTCCTCGGTCTCTCAGTACATAGTACCCCTCATACCACACAGAGTCCAACCTTCTGTCAAGTCTGTAAGCTCTAATAAGCAGTAGAATTGCTTGAACTCTACACTGTTTTTCCAGAAAAAGTGGTTGAATTAAACCAAGACAATTGTTTTCTGAAGTCAGAAGGAAGTCAGGTATTTCAGAGCTAGTACAGACTGTCACATAAAATGTGTTTGTATCTTAGTGTGTTTCTGTATGGGTACACTTATAACCAAAATATTTATCATCAGTTCTTTAATGATCTAATGCATTTATAGCAGTTCTTCCAACATATCACAGTCGAGATGTGACTATTTTGATTTTAAGTCTATCATAAAACATTTGGTATGCTGTTAAAGAGAAGCATTATGCAATTACTGAAAGAGTCTCTTCATCATCCTTAATAAACAAAGTTTAATTATAGTAGACTTACCTAATGTGCAGAAATAAATTATAGGAGCTGTAAAATATTTTAAGGTCTTGTTCACTGCAGGCTAGAGAGATAAACATCTTACTAGGGTGTACCTCAACATTTCCATGCTTTAAGAGCTGACAGAACGATTCCCAAATTTTTTCTTAGGATCTGCAGAAAAGCAATCAAGCAGTTTTGCTATATCACTTCAGGAGTATGTTTGTCCCCTGATTTAAGATGCCTATGATCTAGAAAAGTAGCTGGAAGCAAGTATTGCTTCTTATTGTTTACTAATTTGCAGACAAAATGTCTTTTTCTGAACAGTAACATTAGCTGTAGCAACTGCAAGCAGTTGTACATCAGTAAAGCTCAAACCATCTGTCTGTAGTGCAATTTTTACATTTTTAGATATTCATAATGCTGTTTTACTGAGGTCTTGAAAATATTCATTTAGAGAGCACATTATTCTTTTCTACCTACCCAACAATAAATGCTGGAAATACTTGGATATTTCCAGGCTTTTGAGGCATCAGTAGCCACAATCTTTAATTGTTTTCTAAATTGAAGGAGTATCATGTTATTCACAGTAAATGAAGCTCTCACTCTAAAAAGCTAGACTGCTTCAGAAATGGGTGGAAAATGTTATTGAATTTGCTGTCATAGTCAAGAGATTTATATGATTGGCTGCAGAGAGTACGATTGTTTTTTGCCCCTTTTACAATGCTAATTTTTGTTGTTGTCTCTTAAAACCTCTTGAGTTCTGTTTTTAGAAGCTATATTACAATTATTTTCTCTTATCTACTCAATTTTCCTGCCCTCTTACATCTGACAGTACCCCATCAGTCATAAAGAAACGTTTTCTGCCTGTGCTGATAAGCCTTATGTCCATGCACCTGAACTGATCCGTGCAAAGTCATTCCTCTGCTCAGGAAGGTAATGGAGACCATTTCTTCCAACACAGGCAGGAGTGGACATGTTGGGGGAAATGCTCCCATTGTACTCACGGTCATGATCCATGCAGACCAGTCAAACCAATGACACATCACTAGTATTTCAAACTGGTCTTGTTTAACAAACAGCTTTCAGCTTGCAAGCTGTGGACGTACTCTATTCAGTCAATATTTAAGTAAGGAAACGGGATTAAAGTCACCCCTAGATCTTGCAATCTTGAGCATTTAAGCATAATCACAGGTTCTAGCCTTTTACATAAGTTATAGCTATTTTGGAAACAAAAGTCAATTTAAAACATGTTTCAGTGTGGAATTAATGATGTTTCAGATGCTTTGCAATGCAAACTATTGTTTGATGAAATTCAAAGCACTTGATGTTGCAACAAAGAGGGGGCACCTGGCCTTCTGCACTGTATGTGACAGAAAGTCAGAGGACCTTTCCAGAGAAGTAAAACCCTTCTCCGTCTTTCCCAGGCCGCGACCTTTGCCCAGCCAGGCTGTTCAGCCTTCAAGCAACAAGCCTTCAGACAACGTCCATGGAGCTTCCACTCCAGGTCTTCTGAAGACATCCTCCACCTCATGTCTTTTCTGAACTCTCACTCAGTTCTTCTCCCCAGCTCTGAAAGCAACATTTTTCTCTTTCCCATTCCATGACCAAGTCGTGAAACCCTCATTGTATGACTTCTCTCCCTGCTCAGAAAGTGCCAGTAATGTAGTAACTCTTTATGGGCTGGGGGCCTCACCTATTTATAGGCTGCGAGATGAACATTTCCAGAGAACCTTGTTATGACTTCTGCGCAGAAGTTTCCATGCCATGCCCAAGTGAATTGGCATACCATCACACTCTAGCACAACACACTTTATTGCAAAAGTCAAATCAGCATTTTACAAAGCATATCACATTTGACACTTACATAGTCACTAACAAAACTTTTCAGAAATTCGTCTCCTCACAGAGGGTTTCTTTACCTGGCTTACGGGTACAACACTTGGTGCATAGTGTAACATAGTAATTTCATGGGTAAGGTCTGTCATCCTCGGCTTTTTGTTTAGAAGACAGATTTTCTCGGTTTCAGCCAAAGAGTGGGGCTCCTCACACTGAAGATCACACTGAAGATAGATCCTTAACCCATAACTACAGCATGCCTTAGACAGAGCTCAACAGGCTGATTTGGTCCACTCTCGCATGACAAAGAAGTGGAGCAAAGGATGCCCCTGAAAATAGACACCCTCAGTACATGGAAGTACTTCCTCCCACTGATTCCAGATTAGCTCTAAAAGACTCTGCAAACCCTCCTGTCATGCAGCTCTGTCTTTTTGTTCAGCTGTGTGTATGAGTGTTGGTCAACCCGCTTGCCTATGTGGTGGAAATACAGCCTCTTTGTTGATGTGTCACCTGCTGTCTGCATGGGAGGGACCTTCTCCATGCTTACTGCACTGAGGACCTCTATGTACTGCACGGTTCCTCATGCAGGACAATCACATCGGCAGTTAGCATGACAGTGCCTTTTTCTACAAGGTTTGTCTTTTTCTGTCTCTCTGTGTTTCAAAGAAAGTGCCACATACTCATAAAGCCTGTCTGGCAGTGGCAGCCCTCTGTCCCAGGGTGTCTCTGAGCCCTTCCAGCCAGGTTCTCCTGCTCTGCTCTCTCCACGCACTGCAACAACTGCTGTCCGTGTCCTGAGCTAAAGACACACAGATACGCTGTGCCCATCTTTGCACAGCAACATTGGTTCTGTGAGCAAAGAGGGAATGATGATACAAGAAGAAAGGAAAAGACAAATGAAGGAACACCAATCCATTTTCCAGAGGCCATGAGAAAGTGAGACTCCAGATTATTTGTGTCTTCCAAAATGCAGCACTGATTTTCAACATTTTAATTTTTTTTTCTGTAGTGCTTTTCTGGAAAGACATAACTGACCTCTTAATATGAGAGTCATGCAGTTTCTAAAGCATGTATCAGACTATCTTAATCCAACCAAGTCTTAATCTAAGACTTCATTTCTTAAGATGTTATGGACATCTGAAAGTAGAAGAATCTGGATTTTAACACTTGTTATTAGGAACATTAAACCAATGTACATGAGCTAAGGTCAGTAACATTTACTACAAGTAATTATTCACAAGATTTTAAATCCCAAAGCAACCTTTGTATGAATACCAGCCTTTCCTAAATAGCAGATATTTTACTAAATTAAAGGCCTTTTATAACTGAATAACCACTCATGCTTATGTAAGCATTTTCAATGGCCTTATGCATTTTAGTTCTGGTATAGTTCTCTAGTTTCAGCACTAAACTTTCTTATGACCACCTTCTAGACTGAAGAACTCTCTATTATAACATTTGTTTCCATGAGGTAACGAAAGTTTCCGGACAGAACACTTGTTAAAACCAATGTGCCAGGTGCAATGCCATCAATATTGTAGACAGTTGAGGAATTACTGAGTGTTGACCAACTTTACTAACATTATCTTCTAGTTTCATTCAGTTTTTGCTTTATTCCCCCCACTCCCCCAAGTTGCGCTGATCAGCTGATGTACATCTTGGCCCTTGAGTTAGAGTGGATACAAAGGTGTCCCCGTGCAATCTGCACTGATAGAAGGGAGCTACTGCAGAGGACCACATGAAGATCTCTTGCTCTCGCCTGGAGGACAACTTCCTCTTCCAAGAAGGATGAGGAAATGTCTCTCAGCTGCCAGCACAACACCCAGATGAGGTTCTCCAGAGCCTCCTTGCCCTGGTTTAGTGGCAAATGTCTCTTGGTGACAGAATTTGCAGTAAATTCAGTGGTTCTCCTGTTACACTCTTGAGTCTGTGACTATTCCTGTCTTTTGAGAAACAAGGTACTGAATATACACAAAAAGCAGCTCCACAGATGAGTAGAATGGTCTAATACTTGCAGAGCAATCTTCAAAACATTTTGTGCATGTGACCTACTGAACAGCTACTCCTGTACTAGAGACAGATAACAAAATTAAAAGTATAACACACCAATGTATCTGGAGGTATGAAAAGATCTAACCTTGTATGGAAGTCCCCCATAATGGAGAAGGTATATGAAAAGTTAAGACAGATTTGGTATTACTTATTCATCTCCTTTTCTAGGCTTAAAATAAGATTTATGACTACTATACAAACATCTTCCTGACATATTGGCACATGGGACAAACTATTCTAAGAGAAAAATACGTTCTAAACAAAGAGAAGAGAAATACAGATACAATCAATCATACCCAGCTGTAATTTAATTCTCTAGCACTCCTTCTTCTTCTCCTTTCCCCCTCCCTCAGTGTAGGGATGATTATAAAAATCTCTAGCAAATTCAAAATCAACAGGAGATATTTTGGTTCACATCTGACCAATGTAGGATCTGCCAGGAAACAAATTCAACACACAAGAACATTGTCACTGAAATTCTAACTGCAAAGCAAGGTTTTCATCTCCTGCTTTCTTGGGCAATTTTGGTTCTTTCATAGAAAATCTAGCAAACAAATTTCTTCACTACTTTTCCTCTGATTCCTTACCCTCTCCTTGGCCAACTGGTTCGAAATCAGCAAACATTGTTTTAGCAAGTATATAAAAACCTATTTAATAGGAACATAAATCAGGAATGGGAAAGAAAATTTAATGAAAGCAAAACATATTAAATAAGACCAGTATTTTACTCAAAATGTATAATTATGAGACTAACATGTTTTCTTAGGTGACAGCATTTAATGCTTTTAAACACACATTGAAAGCGCAGTCTCAAGTAAAGACTCAGTCACATCGTTCCTTCTGAAGTTTTTACAAGATTCTAGTAATTTTACCCCAAAACTCATAAATTTTCCAATCAGTTAAATCTGAATTTCAAAATTTGAATATCTCATCTTCTGAATTAGTGCCACCAATAGAAGACTTGAGGATAAAATAATCTTCTGTTGGTCTTACTGCTTTTCTGACAAAAGTTTAAGATCTACAAAATACCTTGTTTGTGATATACTGCTGTCTTCACACAGAAACCATATGCTTCACAGACATACAAGAAACTAGGCATCTTTCCTGAGCAGCATCTCCACCCTATATGACCACAGTGTGGGAGACTCATTGCCTTACTCTTGTAACACAGGAAGGCTCCATATTTCAAACAGGCTCTTCGGTAAGAAAGCAATTCAGAGAAGTACCGTAACTATATTTCCAGCCATTTTGTGGCAAACTAGTTTTCTACTGCTTCCACTCAATTGTTTGCCCCAAAGTACATTATTCATGCAGGTTTTGTGAAGATTGCTTCATACTGAACCTTCTCCTATCCTACTGTTTCTAGGGAAATAACAAGGGAAGAAAGGTGGTGATAGAGGCTGCTCTAAACGCCCATAGGATTTTCAAAAGCCTGCTGAAATTATTTCTCCCTGGAGAGAATTTCCAAATTCATTTCACCAGCCGTTCAGTTTCCTGCGACCCCATGTCAGCTAATAGGATTGCCCATTTTGCACAAGAACCACCCTTATATCTCAGTTTTCAGCACTTTGTGAGCCTGCCTTTTCATGCACTTTCAGTCAAAAATGTCATTTTAATTTTGAAACAGAGATGTCTTAAGAGATGAAACTCCTCTGTGCAGAAGACTTCAGCCTTTCAAAACAGTATTGTCCCCAGCAGAATTGAAAACTTTCTGTCAGTATAAAAATACTTAATATCTCCACCAAATACCACAAAGAGCTTCTGCTCGGCCAAGTGCCCCAGAGCTGTGTAGCTTGGAAACCCCCAAGCCCTGCCACTGGGTACCTGCCAGAGGAAACAGAAAAACAGGCTGGCTGGAGTCAAAAGAGGGACAAGAGAAAATCTGGTTTATGGAGACCTAAGCGTCACAGGAACTCAAGCTTCTGGATGTCCTCTCCAGATCCAGCCATACGGGTGGAAGAGGTTACTGTTTCCCAGGATTTTTCTGCCTGAACACCCTCTCATTCATTTTAACCAAATTTAAACATTCAAGCCCATTATTCCCCATCCACCGCTTTGATTTGCCAGGACTGACTTTGCAGGATGGGCATTAGGGAGCACGGCCACTGAACCAGAACCATCTCCATGAAACATTTTAATTTTGACAAAAATCAATAAATTCTTCTGAGTAGGTGTTCTATTGATTCATTTTCCCTAACCAGCTGTACAATTGCTAAGAAACTGATGCACTGTCAGACATTTCAGTGACTGAAGTAATGAATAATTGGCACTTAATCCAACCAACTGTCACATTAGACAGCCTCTTAAAGCCTGCTCACAGTAAATACCGGTTTTGAGTGGGGAGTTGCAAGTACAAATATTCCCAGTGTGCATTTCTTGATTCTTACTTCTTCAACTATTGTCTCCACATAAGATCATCTGTCCTTTACGTGCATTGCAACATTTTAGTTCTGTGACATTTTCAGCCTAAAAAATTAAATCCCACAATACTTGCCTACAGAGGTCTTTATAATCATTCATCATTCATAGGTTTTTGTAATCATACTAAAGTGTTTGATTCTGCCCAGAGAAACCTCTAGGCATAAGGGTATTGTGTGATAAATGACTACCTGTCGACTTTCCTCAAATCAAATTTCATATTCTATAGGCAGTGACGTATTCCACAGCTGGTGTCCACAACCACACTTGTGGCATCATTTGAAACTTTCTGAGAAGAGTAAACAGACACAGAATTTGAGTCTTCTATATCTGGAACCTTCACATTCACTTTCCCAGGAAGATCTTGCTTTTCATATTCCCTTCCTTAGGTGCACTAGAAAAAAGTGTTTCATGACAAAAAATTTAGTGGTCTATTGGAATATGAGTTCAAAGGATTATGTGAAGTGAATTACCTCTCTGCTTATGCCTTACACACAGGAGGATATTGAATGGTAAAAAAAAAAAAAAAGAAAGACTATATGTGTTGGCTTCAATGATCAATAGTTCATGTTCGTGTAAAATATTTAGACAAATGAAATCTTCCTTGTATGGGACAGAGCCATCTTGGCAAGGAAGAAGACTCTCTCCCCAAGTATCTTACCCTGAGATGGTTGTCTGCCACATATATGTATCTGTTTAGCTTGGGGTATAAAACTTTCCTCCTTCCAGTTTCCATAAGAATGAACAAACCCTGCTACTTACAGCAAAACACAGATCTCACTCCACGCACACCTCCTCATCTCCATTATTTTTAGTGCAAATGTTTGAAGCAGTTCATTGAAGAAAAAGCTATTAAGGAACAACAAACCCTCATTTCCTTTCAGCTTGCAAGGTAATTAGACTGGCAAAGCAGTTACAGTGTTAATTTATTCCTGGCAGATAAATTAACTGCTTCTTTGCAGACACTGGAGGAATGACTCACATCATTAACACAAGTTTATTAACTACACTTTCCCCCTTCCCTGCCTCCCACCTTCTTCTCCTTTGGGCATAAAGCTAAGACCGGAAGGTCGGCTTCACTGGGTTTCACACTGTTTTTAAGGGTTGTCTCTGTCTCCCATCCCCAGTCCCAGGGTTCAGCCTCGCCAACGTTTAGGACCGGCCTCTGCTCCCAGCGCAACCGATCGGCTCTGCTGGGAACCTGGCCAGGGCCTTAATCTGTTCATCGTTTTTCACGGCCGGAGCAGTCAGCTAAATATCAGCAATACCTTCTACACTACAGCAGCACGTCTGCCAGGAATGTTATTAGGCTCTGATTCTTAGGTGTTTTTACAAAAAACACAGCTAGGAAACTTTCCTACAGACTGAAATTAGGGGGCTGGGTCCTTCAAGCAGTCATTCACACAAGCCACCCTTACCTGCAAGCTTCATCAATGGCACTATTCACGTGAGATTTTATGGTTTACGGGATTAGACACTGTATGTAATGTCTCAGGCTGAGAGGCAGCCACACACCCCGCGCATGGCTGAAACCCAACCACACAGCACAGCCCTTCTACCCCCGCTCCATCAGCAGCTGAGGGATTCGGAAATACAAATATTAAAAAAAAAAAAAAAAAGGTGAACGGAAGTTGCCTTTTAAATCCTAGATTTCGTCATCTTTCAGAAAAATCCAACTGCTCATGAGTTGTATGCAGTCTCCCTTTAAGCCCACCGTGATGGATTCGGCCTTCACACAGGCCTGCATTGTAAATTGTGGTGAATAAATTGCTGCTAGCCCTACATAACCGGTGAATTCATTTTCTAGGCTTACCAGTACAACACGTTTCAACAAGACTTACATTCAGTATTTGAAGATATCATGTTAATATGTTTGTATAATTATTTTCTTGTACAAATCCCAGCAGAGACGGGCACCATTTTTAAGGACCTCCATCATTGCAAATGCCACTTTATCTTCGTCACGGGACCCCTGCTAATCCACAGGCTTTTTGGCTCAGCAAAATTAGCCTCTTGCCACATCAAGAAAATTTCAGGTTCTGTTGTTTTTTAGGTTAAACAAGACCCTACGGCAAGTCTAAGTAGAACCTGTTATACTGGCTCAGGTCTGCCTGCATGGTATGTGAGTTTCAGGTGCTCACTTAAATTAACAGGGGTGATGAAGGAGGCACTTGTACCTTAACTCTCTCCAGCCCTTGTGGTAATAAGGCTATTAGAGCCTGCACTTCACTGGTGGCACTACCATAGCATAAACTGTATTTCTCCACGAGTTAAAATTTTGGCTACCATGTCTCTCGAAGGTGGTGTTCACCTCATCTGCTCTCAGACAAGCTTCTGCAGTAAAAACACCAGGATTTGTTGTGAGTTCTCAATCCATCCACTGCCCACTGCCACCGATCCCAATGGTCCACCCCAGCGCTCCGAGGTATGCCAGCCATAGCAGGTCTCTGACTAAACTGCCCCCCAAACTAGAGCAAAGGAAGGAAGCACAAGGTCCCTGCATTACTCACTGGACTCTGGTGTGGGCAGTATCTCTGCAGGGACGACCCTTTCTGGACCACCCATGCAGGCTCTGTGGGATTCAGCAGCAAACCAATCTCTGCAGCACACAACAGGCAGACTCCAAATCTGAACTTTCCGATATCCTCAGCACTGCCCACAGCCCAGAGGCACTTGTACAACTGGTGTTAAAGGCAAACCTGTCAGCACTACTTTGATACCTAATTCCACAGACAAATTCTAGTTTTGTTGGCCTTGAATGATAAAACACCCCAGCTCTTAGTCCCTGCCATGACTATAACGTGACTGCTAGCCCAGACAACATGTGCTTTTTATTTGCTCATTAGCATCAATAAGAGAATTGGCAACAAATGAGAAAATAAATGATGCTGAATACAATAAGCTATAGTGCACTTTAAAAAAAAAAAAAAGCTCCAAGCTCCAAAAAGATTCACAGTCATTTGGCATAAAGCCAGCACCAGATGGTGCAGGGATAACAGGATTACTGCTTGCACTGGGATTAGGGCTAGGTTAAAATTTAGTATTTAGGAAAGCAGAGAGTGAAGAGTTTGGTTTATGGTAAGGAGAAAGCGATATGAATAGCACATGGGGTGGAAGGTTTAATCTTAGCTTTTAGGTTGAGCAGGGTTTAGGGTTACTGACAGCAGGGTCCAGAGTTTGCAGCCAGACCTGAAAATTACAAGGCCTTTTGAGTAAGACCTGTGTGTGAGGACTAAAGCTTAGCTCAGGTGTGAGCAGGGCTCGTTTGCCTGTGGGTTGGCATGAGGTAACAGGGGCTGGACAGCAGGGACATGGACAGTTAGGATGAGAAGCAGGAAAAAAGCTGTTGCTGTTCACAAGAGGGATGAGCGGGCAGCTGCTCCCCTCTTGCTAATGAATTTGGGAAGGTTCGAAATGTAGAGTGTGGAAGATGGAGGAGTAGGTGTATCACTTGCTGGCCTAAAGCAGCAGCATTATCAGGATGGAGAATGGCTTATATTTGTGTTGGTCCAGGTAGGGCTTACTGGAGTAAGTCTATTACTGTGTGAGTCTAAAACAGCTTTTTAGAGAGCTTTTTTTCAGAGCTACAATGTGCTTTTAAAGTTAATCCTCTAATCATTCCCACTTACTATGCATTGGGGTGTACTACACGCAGCTTTGGTGCATGGAAATAGACCCCTTTCAGACAAAACAAACCTGAATGGTCCCCTCCTGGTCTAAACCAAGCACACTCCCACCCTTAAAGTGGATATGTGGGTCTGTAATTCTGTTTTGCTAATCCACCAAGGTCTGCAGGACAGTCTGTTCTTGGAGATTCCTAAACAGGTTTTAGCAGCACATTACAAGCTGCGAGGGGAGGCATTGGTATTCAGATAGCATTGTGGGTCCCAAAACAACCTGGCCAGATAAATTGCTATGCAAGGACCTGAGAAAAAGCTGACCTTGTAATAGAAAAGGTCTTGCTTGCATTTAGCCTAGCTCAGTAAGAACATAAACTGGATGGAAGCAGTTCAGAAATGGTAGCAAGTTAAAAGAAACACCGAGTGAGAGTAAGATATCCATAGTAGATGTGATAAAACCTCTGACTGGATGCAGGAAACAGTTTTGCACAGCACACAGGCACTTTGTAAAGAGTGATTGATGAGGAGAGTCGGGTGGAGAAGAAAGCTAAAGAGAGAAGATCAGGATCCAATGTCAAGGAGTATTGCCAGGACCTGAGAAACAACACAAGAACCTGGGATGCTATATGGCGATGCGTAAAATCTGATCAGCTCTCATTTAACTACAGTTTTGCTTATTTTTAACAGATACAAAGTTAATCTAACAGGTCCCATAGTTGTTGATAATAAAATTATACCCTAGTTGACTGGTAACTGTGTGTCACTGTATTTGCACTTTGAAGTGTGATGGTAGACCACAACAGCTATTCCTCCACTGCAGGGATGCACTTGCCCCCTCGCTGAAGAGCTGGCAGCTCTCTTCTCATCTGGCTGGCCCAGCTGGTGAGCCACGGAGGCTGCAGCACACGTGGAGCCTGATGTAGCTCTGCTTGCCCCCAGCCAGGCACTGGTTAGACTGGATGACACAAAAAGCACCATAATTTTCCAAGAGCTCAAGGAAAGCAAATGCCTGAGTGAGTTCATACTCATTTCCCACTCTCTTTACCCAGAAGTAGAGACTTTGGGCAATAGCTTCAGAGATCTTTAATACAACTTCGTCAAGAGTGGATTTGCCTACCCCTGTCTGCTCAACAGACACACGCTGTAAGAGTCAGTGGCCATGAGGTTTCACAGGGAAATAGCCACTCTCTGGAGCACAAACGCACATCTCGAGCCTTCACCCAGTAACAATGAAATTGTAACACCATCAAGAAGCCTTGCCTGTGGCCTTCGCTGAAGTTTTGCACCCCTTGCTGATCATACCTTGTCTCAAGGACAAGGTGATCCCACCAGACCAAACTTCTCTCCTGGGCCTAGATCCTCCAGCTGGCCAGCAGCAAAGCAGCCATAGGCACAAAGACTCCCAGGAACTCATCGTCCATGTCTTCTTCCTGAAACAAAAGGATGTCCCAGAGGTCTGCAAGCAGTTCATCTAAGGTGTTTTCCTGGAGGACCTGCTGTAGTTGTAAGATTAAGCCCACCATTCTCCCACACTGTGTCTTTGGCCAAAGACCAAACTCAAAGGTGGGGCAGCAACCATGGTGGCACTTGGACAGGAAGAGAATGAGCTGGAACAGAGATAAGGCATGAACATATGCAGCAGTGGAGGAAAGGCTCATTTCTGCATGGTCCACTGATATGGAAAGCAAATGTGGTCAAGAGAAAGGCAGAATAGCTTATACTTCTTTTTTTTTCTTGTGCAGGTAGATATTTCCGGGCTATTGTTAGATTTACAGATAGAACCCGTGCTGGAGATAGGGTGGCAAAGAGCAGGCAACTGAAGGTCAAACATACAAGGCACTCTGAGTCAGAATAAGGGCAAATGCTGAAATTAAATTGTTCTTGCTGTAACAGGGATCTCCCCAGCCCTTGGCAAGTCTAAATTCAGGATGGGTTTAGATGTGAGTCTCTGGACTGCAAGGATCAGATTGCTAGGACATTTGCAGCGTCTGGCTTGTTTTTCCATTAGTTTCAGACTTCTGGAATGCTCATGAAGACAGGTTAGGGTAGTCCTAAGGGTTACAATTATTGCAAGCAGGAACAGTTTTGTCACAGATCTTTCATGTGCAGAGGAGTGGGATGGAGATTCATGCTGAAAAGAGAAACTGGCTTAAGGCTAGCAATGACAAGTTCATCTCAGTAGCTAAACCGATTTTTATGTCTCTTGAACAACTATTTACACCTAAGATTAAGACTGGAGAGGGGGGATGAGAGTTGGAAAAGAGGCTGAAGATCTCAATTTAGTGGTGCATGGTTCAATAAGAGAATGAGATGTGGGGCCATGTGTGAGAATGGTTTCTTTGTTAATCTAAGTTCAAGGGAGAGCTAAACAGAAGCGCCAGCTCTGGGCTATATAATTAAGCCAAGATTCAACTGAAGAGCTAGTTTGATTTACAGATACTGAAATGCCTGTGGACTGGACTGCTACCAATAGGAAAGCATGATCTTTCTTCTTGTTTGGATAAGTTGTTTATTATTATTAAGCCTGTGGCTAGGGTTGCGGTTATGTTTACAGTTACGGTTGGGTTATAGAGAGCAGAGACTGAAAGACTTGGATCTTGTCAGGCCTAGCAGATTAGGATGAGGACTGGTACCAAAAGGAAGCAAACTCCTTATCAATGCCTCTGCTACTGGGCCATGTCTCTTGGCAAAACTAGCATTAGGAGTGTGGTCAGCGTGTGGCTACTGGACAACAGTGGTGGGGAAAGAATTCCTCTCTATTATTTACTCTAAATTTGAGTGTTTCAGAAGACTCATTGACAAGACTTTGGCTTAGGCTAGTCCTACATACTAAATGTATATAGTTCTACACACTAAAACTTTAAATTTATTCCCACCCATAAAGAGAGCCTAGCTGGAAAAAAACAAACTGTAAAGTATTCTTCCTTTCTAGCAATGGTCTTCATTGTAAGAAATCAAACCTTGAAGACCATAGCCATGAATATATGTCTTCAGGTCCTGCTGTTAATAACTCTACCAGCCCTAGCACAAGGCAGATTATTAGCCCTCTACCCAAACACAAAAAATAAACAAATAAAGTGCACACACACACGCATCATTTATATATGTGTGTATAGCCTTCTGGGGGAGGCTGAAGTAATATGAAGACCATTCTCCACCTCTTGCACAGCACTTCATCCTAGACAGAGTCTGCATGTTCTCGATTTAAGCCAAATTCGTGAAGGCCTGGTTAGTCTCAAATCAAAACCACAGTTGATATAATTGGACTAGATCACAAGTCTACAAAATCTATACCTGCCTGATCCCTAGATGTGGCACCTTTAATGACCCAAAAACTCAAACTAGTATTTCAGGCTCTGCTGTTTCCAACCTTAAAATTGATTGTATCTTTGACACCCTTATGCAGGTTGTAGAGAAGCACAAAATATTCTTGCCTCCTGGCACAAGCCCGTATCTTGGTCCACAGTGCCTTCTGTATTGCAACTTTCAACGTTGCTCTTCTGGTCCTGCTGCCTATTACACTAACCTGATGTCTGGACATAGTTAGAGTTCCAAGATATTTATCACAGCTTGAAAAAAAAAGAGCTCTGGCATCTCACTTAGAGCCCTCTGGCTACCAGTCCAGACCCTAAACTGCTACACAGATATCTACTTTCCATCAGGTTCTGCTAGCCATAACCTCTGCCTTAGCTGCAGGCTACAGAAAGACACAAAATAGTGTTCTCTTATGAAACCAGCTCATAACCTAGGCCAGAGTGATATTCTTTCTACAGCTAAAAGCCTAGTTGTCCAACCCAGCTGTCCATCACCTTAAGGAGAGGCCAAGCACTGACCCCAAACTTAACTATAACCCCTGAAACTGCCGTTGGACCCCCGCCCCAGCCTCCATCCAAAAGTAATTTTTGTCATCTAGAAATATCTAGCTCTCACTGATCTGAACAGTAAATGAAACCGAAGCACAGCCTTAACTGCATCTCAAGTGAGCCCTACCCCACAGAGCACTCTACATGATTAATCTGCCTTTTCAGGCATCATTCCCCAGTTCTAAACACGAGTATCTGGCCAGACCTAGTGATAAAATTACCTCTTCAGCACTCATCTTCCAAACCCCAATGCTGCTCTCAGTTCCAACCCTGGCACCAAATAAAATGCAGTGACTGCTAATGTCTTCAGAAGAGTTTTTAATATCTGCTGCCTCCTAGAACCAACCCTAGGTGCATCGCTGTAAGCCTTGCAAAGGCTACCATTAGAAACAAACTATTCCATCCCAGACATCCAGAGCTGTAGACTGATGGTATTTTTGAATTATGGAGATGCTATAAACTACATGATGGAAGCCAGCAGATTCCTACCTGCACCAAAACAAAGCATAAATCTGTGATTCTGTCTCAGCATCACCTTCAGCAATAGGCCAGTGAGTTTTGCAGGGTAAGCAATAAAGCTGAGTATTTGGAATTTCGTATTTAAAAAACTCAAACCCAATACTAGCATTGATGTAGTCAGATACCACTCACAAAAGTCATAGTCCAAATGAGGCTTACTGAAAAATAACTCAGGTTTCTTGTAGGGAATGCTGAAGAAATAGAAGTCATGTCCGTGCAAACAAAACTCAACACAGCTGCCTACTACAGGGGTCTTTTGCACTTACGTGTGGTTGACGATGACTTGGCATTTGAGGGAAAAGGGGTGCTGCAGGTCTTCACAAACTGGTTTTGCTTCTCTTGAGTTTGCAATGCAAATGTAGATGGTATCACAGGGCATCTCAGCAGTATCACAGTTTATGTAGTTTTGGTATTTGCACCCATATGGATTCCCAATCATTTTTGTTACTGTGATTGCAGGCAAAACCTTGAAGTCACTGATGATGGGCGACATTCCACTTTAGGTCAGATGTAGATAATTATCCTGCAGATGTCTAGACACTGTAACTCTTTTATATCTGATGGAGGGAAATAGGTACTTTGAAGGAGTAATTCCTCTGAGATAAATTTAGAAAACTACTCTCAGATGACATGAATCTTATTCATCATTAATCTTTTCATGTTCAACAATATCTCTGTCACTATGAAGACAGCTGAGGGTGAGTAGTTAGATGTGGACATCTACATTTAGTCAGATAAATCTTTTAAAGCTGCTTAGTAACCTGCAAGATCAGGATCTTGAATAATCAGCAAATTTCCATACATGCCTTTATGGCATTATGATTTATAGCTTAATGAAAAGGACTTTCAAGGATATAACATAACATGGAATTTCTTGTATCTATTCTAACGAATCTTTTTTTATTATTTCCACTTCAGAATTAAATGCATCTACAAAAATTGAGAACCCAGTCTAATTAAATGTTTGTAATAACTACAAAATTTGTTTAGGTCTGCTGGTCGGGTGGCAAAAACTGGCTTATCGAGGCCAAGACTCAGCAGAGTGGTAGCAATTTATAGCATATGAGCATCTGGCCTGGGATCTCTTTCCCCGCACCTCAGGAGAACCAGAGGAAAGAACCTAGAAGATCACCACTACTAGGAATGGCTGTGTGTCATAAAGTCACCTTTGGGGAATGCTTCAAAGCAAATAGTCCAGCTTCTGGGAATTGTAAAAATGTTCCTCAATCCTTTACTAGGGTTTAGTCAACTGCTGTATATAATACCTACTCCTTACATATTATACTGTATTACTTAGCTGAAAAGAGCCACCTGCAACACTACAACAGAGCTTCTCAGCTGATACTTAGAAAGTAATTTTTTTAATGCTCATCCTTTCCCAGCCGTGGTTGATTAAACGATGAGCTTCAGTATAATGTTAGGGGGGGAGCAGTGACTGCCCCTCCTTCCACAGTGTCTGATTACAGGATATGCAGCTGTGAGAGTGAATGGTTTCTAAGTTTAAACTTGGTGCCTATTCGTTTGCCATGGACCAGTCAGGAGGCTGATTCACGGTAATAAGTATATGTAATGTAGTGATATTTCAATTCTGTCATACTTCCAAAGGCATGTAGTTCCTCTGTGAATGACAATTAAGCTAATCAACTGTATTTTCACTTAGTCTTTAGTGCCCTACCACAGCTTCTTGCTTCCTTTGCTACCAATTAAAAGTCCACACCCCATCCAAATATTATATTAAAATTGTCATATACAATACTCCAAGATATACTATCTTGCTGAATATTCAAGGGGAGCTGAGGGATTGCCTGTCATTGGAGCCAAGATTCACATTCCATTTATTTTCCAGGGTGCAGAATTAGCTCCGTATGAATATTTCAAAACACTACCCATTAAATGAGTGCTACAACTATGTGAGTCGCTACAGTGCAGCTTGAGTCGATGTGTCTGAGCTGGCTGGCTCAGGTGCTACATGTAAAGTACCTGAAGTAATATCGAGCACAGCACAGGCTGCAAACCATCCTTAGACCAGGGGTAAATGCTCTTATTTCAATGCCATGATGCCACAGTTACACTATCAGCTACGCCCAATTAGCTAGCCTAAAGCCTGTCTTTGCCTCATTTCTGATTTCCTATCACAGCCTTCTGATCTCTTTTTTTTCTAGCTTAAATGGATTAAATGAAGAAAAGATGGACTAAGAGAATGGAACTGTTCATGCGCTTTTCAGTCATGGCCAATACTTATTGAGGAACTGTTGTCCTATATTCAAATCACACATGATGTTCCCTTCAGAAGAGAAATTTAAAGTGTCCTTGGAGATGAGGTGTGCTTCTTGTTTGTTCCACGCAGGAGATCTTTCCTGGCTGACAAAGGCAAGTGGGAAACATTTCTTCTTCCCAAACTCTCTTTAACCAACTCTCAAACCATCCTCTGTAGACAGGTAGAGACATAACCTCTTTGAATTCAGATAACCTGTGGAATATAGTACAGAGCTTGTGAACCTGAAAGACAGACAGCATCTTATTTTTTAAGATTGGCAGAGGGATTATAAGAGTTCAGATAATTACTTTAAAATTGCTGTAGGGCGAGCAAGGTTAAACTAAAAGCAAATAAAACATCAGTTAACAAAATCCAAATACTAGAGGTGAACAGTTTGTAGGAGCAAGTAAACAGGAACACAAAGGGAGAAAATAAGTATATTTTCACCTAGAGTTTGGGTGATGCTGAAGGACGCCAGACCCTCCTAGAGCTGTCGGGCAGCAATCAATGATGGGTGAGGAGAGGAGCCAAGGCACTTCTATGTGTCAGTGAATGGTGAAGTGCAGGCAAGGAGAGGAAGAAACTTTGAATACAAGTGACTGACAAAGGTCTGGACTGCAGAAGGTGATCCTACTTTTCTTCTATAAATGGAACCTGAACACTGTATGGGAAGTAGTCCACAGACAGAGTTGCTGTGAAGCATCCTCCAGATCATCTACCGTATTATAAACGTTGTGAGATACCTTTAGAGTTCAGTCTAAGTACAGTAAGGTGTTACACTAGTTATTTAGAGTGACTGGTATTTTTCTGTGTGCTCAAGACACATTAGCAAATCACTTGTCCATTTTATTCTGTGTTTGATGGAAATTAAAATACCATGATCAGGTCATGATAACAAACACTTTTATTTAGAGCAAGTATTGAGGTAGCAGGTTATTACTTTCTCCAAGACAGGTTTTCCCAAACATTTATTTACAACATATTGATCATAATATTCAAGGCAAGTCCTGATTACAGATTTGCATAGGGATTTCACATGGGCATTTGAAGAGACACTGTCTACTAAAACTCCGTGCGACCAACTTTCAAACAGTCTTGGCAACATCTTCGGTGAATGCATCCCATTTCAGCTTCCCTGCTTTGGGTAAAAACACTGAAGTGCCAGGATCCCTGTGTGGTCCAGAGATTGATGTGATAACCATGGGATAACCCGATGTTAACTAATATCCCAAAATCACTCTTAGCACAAGCCAGGATAAATACTTTCATTTGTTTTTATGTTTATTTGCAGAAGCCAAAAATAATATAATGGTTAGAGTTGGAAAGAACCTTAAAGATCATCCAGTTCCAACTCCCCTGCAATTGACAGGAACACCTTCCACTAGACCAGGTTACTCAAAGCCCCATCCAACCTGGCCTTGAACATTTCCAGAGATGGGGCCTCCACAACTTCTCTGGGCAACCTGTTCCAGTGCCTCACCACCCTCACAGTAAAGAATTTCTTCCTAATATCTAATCTAAACCTACCTTCTTTCAGTTTAAAACCATTACCCCTCATCCTATCGCTACACACCCTGATAAAAAGTCCCTCCCCACCTTTCCTGTACGCCCCTTTTAGGTGCTGGAAGGCTGCTATAAGGTCTCCATGGAGCCTTCTCTTCTCCAGGCTGAACAACCCCAACTCTCTCAGCCTGTCTTCATAGGAGAGGTGTTCCATCCCTCTGATCATCTTCGTGGGCCTCCTCTGGACTTGATCCAATAGGTCCATGTCCTTCTTATGCTGGGGGCTCTGGAGCTGGATGCAGTACTCCAGGTGGGGTCTCACAAGAGCAGAGTAGAGGGGCAGAATCACCTCCCTTGACCTGCTGGCCACGCTTCTTTTGATGCAGCCCAGGATGCAGTTGGCTTTCTGGGCTGCGAGCGCACATTGCCAGCTCGTGTTGAGTTTCTCATCAACTAACACCCCGGTCTCCTTCTCTTCAGGGCTGCTCTCAATCCATTCTCTGCCCAGCCTGTATTTGTGCATGGGATTGCCTTGGCCCACGTGCAGGACCTTGCATTTGGCGTTGTTGAACTTCATGAGGTTCACATGGGTCCACCTCTCAAGCCTGTCCAGATCCCTCTGGATGGCATCCCTTCCCTTCAGCGTGTTGACTGCACCACACAGTTTGGTGTCATCGGCAAACTTGCTGAGGGTGCATTCAATCCCAACATCCATGTCACCGACAAAGATGTTAAACAGCGCTGGTCCCAGTACCAACCCCTGAGGAACGCCACTCGTCACCAGTCTCCACTTGGACATCAAGGCGTCGACCACAACTCTTTGAGTGTGACCATCCAGCTGATTTCTTATCCACTGAGTGGTCCTTCTGTCAAATCCATGTCTGTCCGATTTAGAGACGAGGATGTCATGTGGGACAGTGTCAAATGTTTTGCATAAGTCCAGGTAGATGATAATAAGACAGTTCAAGACCTTTTTAAAAACAGAAATGAAAGAAACGTGTTTAACCTACTGAACTATTCTCTATGTATTTATCTGACCAGCTATAGATGAGTATTTGCCATTTTCTTGCATCCCTTAATATATGAGCTCAGGAGAGAGTCTCAGTTTCTTGAGCCTGTAATTTCTTTTCTTTTCAATTACCAGGTCCTTTCTTGGGGTTTTGTTAAAACCCTGTTTACAAATCTTCCCCTTGCCCTTGATCATGGTAATTTGCAGTTTATTCAAGGGGTAGCTTTGACAATGTGTCTCCAAAACTCTCGCCTGTATGATAATCAAAGAAACAGCTATCTACAGCTTTTCTTAAGACATATTGTGACAGTCGTATTGGGGGACATCATTACTTGATCGTTTCCTAACCACTTACCCTGCAATGTCTTTATTGACAGATGTTTGGATAAGCACAACAGCTGGTCCCCTTGCATCAGTGGGGACCATTTCTGCAGGGCCATGGTTTGCGTCCCTTATTCATATTCTTTGTTGGCCAATGCAGTCATGTTAGGATCTTCTTTCATGTAAAAGTATTTCCCGAACTTTATACTATAAATTTTATCATAGCTATTCATCTAGGTCTTTATTAAGTCTCCTTATAATAAGAAAACAATTTAGTAAGTAGTGTCATTTTCAAATTCAAGGAAGTCTTATCCACTTTTCTTCATGGACCTAGGGGCAATTCATGATTAGAAAGCAGAGCTCTGATTGCAGAGACAGTTTCTCCATTTCTGCTTTCTTACCAAAGTCTTTTGGGTGTTGATAGAGAAAAAACAGTGCTCAGAGGCAAAGTGGCAAAATGCCATTAAAAGTTAGAATTCACATTCTCTTTCAAGAGAATATAGTGTCGAAACTATATAGTTTTGGATCCTACTTTAAAATTCCTTCCAAAATTGTTGTTATTTTAATTAGTTCTGTGCTCCGTTCTTGAAGTATAAAACCTGAAACTATTCAAATTTGTGGAAACACTAACAATATACATTAGTTTCCTTTTTTTACCCTATGCACCACTACATTCACATTTAAATGCAAGCTTTAAACAAAAATGCATTGGAAGTGAAATACAGCTGAGCATTCACCCTTGAAATCAGAACAGAACTGCTTATAGATAATTTAAAAGTGTATGCATATTATGTTTGGATTCCTCAGGAGTTATCAGAGAAATCCCAGATAGTTTGTACCAACTATTTCAAAGTAATTTCATACATAATGCATTCTAAACATATGACACAGTGTGTGGGAAAATTGGCATTTCTATAGTCAGTTACTATATAAAAGAGGAGAAAAAAAAGTTATGACAACTGCTTGTCAAGACATTTATTTCAGTGACATCTGCCAATGCTGAACTGAAAAAAGAGCAGCATCAATGGTATGTTCTTAAGATGTGATTTAGAATGTAGGAAGTGACGGTAAGTGGTGGAAAAAATTTGCTTCCATTAATGTTACTGATATTTTTTTAAGACCGATGATGTACTGACTTTTAGTTTTAGCTTGAGCATATTTTATTGAAAAAAGCCTTCTTCAGTCATGGGAGGGCATAGAGTGAGGCTTGTAGAGTGGCACTGCTATGAACAGAGGGAAGTCAAATAATTGGAAAATACTTCTGTGCTCAGTGTGTGACTGACTTAATTCTAAAATAAGTAGGGGAATAATTAGAGGGGAGGTGTCAGAAGAGCTTTTCTGTCACGCACACTGCACAGCAAGCCATCCTTCTGACCAGCTGCAACATGGGTCATGCTCCCTAAGCAAGCATTTACTGTTACTCCATAGAGATTGCTTGATAGGAATTTTCCAATGTGGAGCAAAAAAATACCATAAGCGTTTCTGCACCATTAAGGAAATAGAAAAAGACACAGTCCCACAGTATCTCCTGACCTGTCCCTGCCTGGTGTCTTTGCTGGTCCTGATGATGGCAATGACAATGAAGAAGACTCCTTCGCTCTACCTGAACAAGTATCCAGAAAGTGACTGGAATAACGTGTCAAAGCCATGAATATCCAACTGTGAAAGTAAATAACAAAGAGAATATGTCAGCCTTTGTATGGCAAACACAAGAAATGACCTCTAGGAAATGATAGATGGATAAGAGCTTTGAATGAATTGACTAGAGGGTATGAAGAGTGCAGCAGTCCCTGGTAAACCTTGATGCACAGAGCTAAATTTGGCATTAGCTAGGCTGTTTATTGTGTGAGAGCAAATGCAAGTCAGCAGATAAGATGCCAAGGGAGGGGTAAATAAGCAAAACTGAACCTGTTCCTGTTTCTTACTATGTGCAAATTCTTCAGCCTTTGTGCCACAGCTTCTTTTTACATAAAAATGTGGGGGAGAAAGGGAAAAAACTCAACCAACAAAAAAATCTTCCCGTATGCTTCTTTATAAAATAATGAGATACATATATACATATATGATCTTAGCAGGCATGTCAGGGTAATAATAATCTCATATAAAACACTGAAGAAGAGAGAAGCCTAGGAAAAAAGGTAAAACAGCCTGTGCCTATCATTTGCAGATAAGAGCTCTGTACCAAGCTTCAAAACTCCTATTCTCAGTTGTTTTCTGCAATCTTCCTGGAATGCTGAAAGTTATGCAAACATTTGTAGTGAAAACCTTTTTGCTTTTACAAGGAAAACTGCACTTAACGCCTAGCAAGGACTGCCTCTCTTTTGTCACTTCAACAAGAAGATGAGCACTTTCTCAATCTCCAGTCCCACCGTACAGCACTGAGCATCCTCCCCTTTCCCTCTGCAGAAATGGTCTATGTAATGCATCTGATCCATCTCCCACAGCCGCTGAAATTGTGGCCCTACCTGTGAACCAGGATTTTAATCCCAGGGTGCTACTCCTGCAGCAAAGCTCAGCTGTATATGGGGACACTAAAGGGGAAAGGCTGCAGTTTTCCCCAGGGTACGGCTTTCATTTCCAGTTATGTTTTTGTCCAGCTGACATTACACCTATGTTTATGGCTTCCAAGAGACAGAGAAGCCCAAGGAAGCTTTAAATGGGCTGGTTTACGTATCAGAAGTAGTACGGGTGTAAAGTTCAATTGGTGTAGCTTGTGTGTACAGGAAATCCCTGGCAAGCACAGGCTACAATCAGTGCAGGCTGAACTTCACATTGCTGCACTCAGATAACATCAGCTGAAAAGGAAATGCACATTTAGGACTGAAACTTGCAAACAATTACTTCGGCTATAGCAGGCTGCTCTGCAGGAAGCCCTCAGACGTGATACAGTGGCATGTAAATCATAAGTCTATCTTGAGTATTGGTTGCTGTAGCTGCAGCACCAGCTCCAGTAAAACAGAGGTCTGAGGTTATCTTTTTAAAGGACAGATGAATTTTTCGTTCTTTCACACCTGAAGGTGTAAAAAGGAAACTTGCCACAGATTGTAAGAGGAAAACCAAAAGCCATTTAAAACTGTTTCCTTTTTTAGCTTTACATCTTATCTTCTTGTAAACTTTCCCAGAAGCTACTTATCACCTGAATTTATATGCTATAAACTCTTAGCTTTAACAGGCAGAAAAACAAAAGCACTGAACTCTCTCAGGCTCAGTCTGTGAAAACCAGCGGACATTTAAAGTGAATTTATTAAAATTTCAGTGCCAGAGACGCACTGCACAGTACTTGCCAAATAGAATGCCATGGCAATCATGGGGAAATTATCTTTTTAACAGCACACTGTGTAATGTCTGCTGGGGTGACTCCAGTCCCAGCAAGTCATAACTAGAAGTCACATGGTCTGCATGCACTCTTGTGTCCAAAGTTTGTTTTCGTTCAGGTCTGATCTCCAGTGAGAACCAGAGGCAAAACACATTCATTGTTTTTGCATTTTCCATTATCTGAAGAGCAGAAGAACAGTCATACTGAGGGAGCCCACAGTTTCATATTCTCCTTTGCTCTGTCTCTATCACTGGCCCACACTGATGCCCAAGAGCAGCAGTGTTTGCACCTGGATGCCTCCTTGGTACATGCCCCAGTCCCCCACTCAAGGGCCTCTGGGGTAAAAACTGGCATATTTGCATTTTTTTTGCCCCAGAATTTACCCAGCTGCATTTTGAACAACGATAGATGTCTGACTTCCGCAGCCTCCTGTGTCAGAAGTTCCCCAGTTTATTTGCATGTTTCCTAAAAATTATTTGGTTTGTTTGTTTGGAACATGCTGCACAGAAGTTTCATTTGAGGACTCTTACCTATTGCACTGCAAGATACAACAAGCAGTTTTCCTTAGCCTGCCTCCTCGTATGCACTAGCAATATTATAGGTATCTGCCAGACCCTCCCTCAGTCATCTGGTTTCCAGGCTGAAAAGTCCATGGCTATTTAGTCATTCCTTGTTTGATTTCAACCCTTCACTCCATCTTCTGTGCCTTTCCCATTTCTATCATACCTTTTCTGGGAGCTGGAACAGGGTTGTTGGAGCACAACAGTAGCATGCAACAACATAATGGCCAAAAATAAAAAATCTGTTCAGTTCCTCCTTCCAAAGTTTCCTAGCAATGTCTGCAATAACCCTGATGTCTCACATCTGCGTAAAAAAGGGCACCTCAGATTCCAACATTTTAAAATTAGAAGTGGGTTTTGCCCTCCCTTTATATTTATCTATGTCAAATTTCACCTGCTGTTTTATCACACAGTATTAAGAGATCCTTCCCATTTAGCCCTTACCTTTACTATCCTGAATATCTTACTGCTAGTTCGGTCACTTTGCCTGTTCAGACCCTTCGCTGACCTTGGGTCATTCCGCTCCAACATAAAGCTATATAAATCTCCACTGGTTGGCATTCAGTGTGAAAACTATCCAAGATTCCTAACTTCTCGTCCCTCTTCATTTAGACAGTTATATATCTGCAAGGATGAATATCCACAGCAGCTTAGTTTAAAGCCTTGTTGCATGTCTTTTGGTAGTCTAAGTAGCTGGATCTCCTATATCAATGTCCCTGCTAACCTCTTCAGAAAAAAATTTCTGATTCATTCCTGAGGAATAAGCTTTTTCAGTGTTTACTCTTCCTCTATATATCGTATTTACCCATGTGTACACTAATTGCTTTCTTTGGTGCAGTTCCTAGTGATTTGCCTGGTACAGACAGACAAAGCAGATATATTTATCCATAATTTCCCAGATGTCCTCTGAAACACCCCCAAAAATTGGTGTCATAGTTAAAACCTTCAGTTCTTCAAATACATAAACAAGAGGTCACGCATAACAGTTAATTTATTTCTGAGCTCCTTTAAAAAACACAATGTGTTATTAATAAAAGTAAGCTGCCAAGCTCCTGACACTTGGACATTTCAGAGGAATTTGGGGTTTCTGTTCTGCTTTGTGCCTTACCAAATATAATTTCTATCACTGTAGATGCCTTTCATTAGGTGTTCCTCACCTTCTGCCACTTCCACATTGGACTATTTCAAGCTCCTATTTGACCAGAGTATTTTTGCTAAGAAAATCATCTGCATTAGGGAAATCTGAATACTGGTACTTCTGTCTTTTGCTGCCTCATGCTTCTAGTTTCTTTTCCCCTTTCCTCCTTTGTTGCCCAAAATCAATTAAAACATTAAGAACTATTTAGTGCTTGTGAAAACTGCCAGGCTAAGAACACTCATAATATTTACCCACAAACAAAGACTGCATGGGCAGCACCAGTAGAACACAACTTAGCCTTGACCTGAGGGAACCTGGAGTGGAAAGTGAAATCCATCAAGAGACTTTTAAAGCCAGCTTTATAAGGATCAAGTCAAACTTCTAGCATAACTCAGGTCAACCGAGATTCTGATTCACTGCAATCTTTTAATCTTTGTTGATGCATTTGAATGCCACTTTGCAATGCCTGGATGATGCCAACCAATCTGACCCGCCTATTCTGTGTAGTACTTCCTCTGATTCAGTGGTCACACTTACCAGCGGGAATGCGTATTTCCCCATGTAAAGGGCAGATATGTTTTTCTAAAGAACTCTTTCTGAGTCCCATTTGTCATTTTATAATCCCTGGGGAATATCTGGTATTCAGGGTTTGTGGCTTGGTTGTTGCAGCATTAGAATCAAGTGCAAGATGCAACTCCAGTAAGACTGGTGGAGCTGACAGCCCTACAGAGCGGCAGTCAGTGTGCACAAACTACTTTGCCCAAACTAGAGCTGTGCTTCTCATCCCACAAAATTTGGTAATCTCCTTCTTCGAAGACTCAAAGTAGCTGGCTACTTCTATAAGCTCTGCACGCTACTCCAGATCAATGGGACTGGATTCTGAAAATCCCGTTAGAGAAAAACAAATGTCAACAACAGAATTAGAGCCCTTTCATTCCTCCCCAGAAAATAGAAAACAAACATTGCAAATTGCCCATCAATTACTCAAATGCAAATCCTTGAAATTCTTTTCCCCTCTGCAATTATAGAAGTTGTTCCATGCAATAAGAGGTTATTAAGGCAATACTTAATGGCCTTATTCATGCTTCTAAGCCAGCTTCATTTAAAATTTAAACCTACCAGGCTGTTTGAATGTAGATTGTGATGCTCTAGACTATAAAAAACTGTGAGAACGCCATAAATTTCAAGTATTTTCAGACATGTCTATTCCCATCATTTCTGTTACATCAGCTTTACCGCTCACTCTCTCTCTCTCAATGAGATCATTCAATATTCTTCTAGCAATGCTCTGTGTGTTTTTCCCATTCTTGGTTGAATAACTCTCCAAATACTACTGTGGCAAGGAGGAGGAGGAGTTGCCTTTCCTGGAATCTGTTTACTTATCAGTATGGACATGTCAGTGGTCTCAGAGCAAAAATTGATGCTATCCGGCCATTACAAGACAGACTTCTGAGACCATTAGGCAAAACCAGACCAGTTCTGCATGCGCAGAAGTGGCCGGCAGTACAGCCATTCTCAGTACAAGGACCTTTAATCCTTTTCGGTTGAAAGGTTGGTCTGAATTACAAAAGAGATTGGGCAGGTTGGGGGGTTGGTTTTTTTTGTTTTGTTTCATTTTGGTGGTTTGTTGTTTGGTGGGTTTTTTTTTTAATAGTGTTGTGAAAGTCAGACATCAACCCAGTAGGACCCAGTTTATGATTAACTTAAGGCAGACTATGTAGACCTTATCTCAGCCCATAATTAGCATGGCTATTTTTTGGAATACTGCCTGGTAGCAAACCTGCACACACAAGTAAGTAATTTCTCCCACTCTGAAGCCTTTGCCAGCTTCACTTGAGAAGTATCTAAATTATTTGAGCTAAGAGATACCAGCATATGAAAAGGACAGGAAAATAATAAAATACTTTAATTTTTCTTTTGATCTCAGGAGCAGAAAGGTTTCCAGGAACAAAGCACAATATGGTTCAACAGTTTCAGTCTCACAGACAGTGCATCTACAGTTGAAAAAGGTCTTTTGATAGGTTCCATTACAAATCAATAAGAATTGCTCCACAGGGGGTTCAGTAAGTACTGGAATACATCCAGCTAGTTGCTAGGTAAATGCATTTATTTCTGTTTTCCAAATCAGTTTTTTCTTTCCTGGATGATCTTTCTGTACAAGGAGCAACATGAATGAACAAATGAATGCTATTACAGCCGGGGCAATCTTTTTATTCAGGTAAGTGTGGGCTTCTTCTCACCTCCGCTGCTACAGACTGATGAGGTGAACTGCACTTTAAATTTCAGTGCACAATTACTTTTTCTCTTCTGTGCAGCTCATATGAAATACAGAAATTGAAGACTAATGTGGAGTGTCTCTAGTGCATATGTGAAGAGAACGACAATTAAGCTTCTTTTCTGAGAGATACTGGGACCCCGTGTTCAGGGCTGAGCCTCTAAGAGAAAGGCCATAAAGAT
Source organism: Anarhynchus alexandrinus (assembly GCA_008711295.1). Taxonomy (NCBI): domain Eukaryota; kingdom Metazoa; phylum Chordata; class Aves; order Charadriiformes; family Charadriidae; genus Anarhynchus; species Anarhynchus alexandrinus. Next base: position 2,689,968 of record VUYV01000108.1, read on the forward strand.
CAGGGATGTGATTCTTCCTTCCCTATTTATTAACCAGCAGAAGTAACCAGATAGAGGGCAAAGCTACATCCCACAAAGAAAAGAAGAAGTGGAGAAAAAGAAGGACTGCATTAGTATTACTACTTAGAATAGTTATTATGCTGTAATGTAGGAAAAAAAAATAAATTACAAGACAGCTGAGAAGTAAGTATCATGTAAGACCTAAATTCACTTAATTTGTCGCTGGACCAAGAACAATATCTTAAAGAAGACTTTCAGGAAGTTTTTCTAATTCCCAAGCCAAGTACCATAGAGTCAGATTTAGGTGCAGTGATAAATAAATACCTGCTCCTAATCATTCTACACTGAACAATGAAAGGGATGTGGATTGCAGGTTTCTTTTGCCTGCCATTGTACTGCAGCTGCAATCACATTATTCCTTTTAAGAAACCACAAACTTAGTTCAGTCTATATGAGGAAGGTGTGACTGGAAGCAAATGCTGTATGAACAAGAGCACACTTTGCTCAGGATTTTATTTTTTTCCTTAACAATCCCTGAGATCCAAATAATTCTGAAAACTAACAGAAATGAGTGAAATCCTTCAGAAACTGCCCTGAGGAAATGCCTTATGGAAGAGGGACAGAACCCACAGGAAGCTACAGCTGATGTGCTACAAACCATGAGCATGTCTTTTCTTTATGGGTTTTAAAATCCATTTTTTCAGAAGCAAAATGAATGTATGTTGAATTCTATAGGGGGTATAAAAACATTACGGAGAGCGCTTTTCTATTAAGTAATATGATTACATTTCACAAAGGAAGAGCTGTAAGCGGTCTGTTCAATTTACTGGTAGAAATGCAGCCCCAGAGATGTGCAAGGCATCGTTCAGTGCATCGCTGGTGTAGCCTTGCTTCTCCCTCTTCTTCCTAAGATTCAGACAAGTTTCACGGGTCCGTGACACACTGTCCTCACAGAGCCATGTTTATGCTATCTCACTCCCCAACTCCTTCGAAGGACTTTGCCACGTGGGCATTTGTTTCAAAGCTTTCATCTTCAAATGCTTCCAAACCTATGAGATGACAGCATTATGAAAAGCAGAGCCAACAGAGGGAAACTGGTGTCATCCTCCTCCTTCCCATGACACTCTGTTTTCTAGCCACTATGTACCATAGGCAAACCTGAGAGACCTGCAGGGATCGAGCATGTGGATGACAAACATTTCCAGGAAGGCAATGTTCTTCTAAGGTGCCAGAACTGTTTTTTACTTCATTACATCCAGCCAGAAGATGTTACAAATCAGACATCCTAGACACGAGTTTTGAAACTTGCTTTATATCAGACATGACAGCAAAGCTAATGTTTAAAGCGTCTTTCATACCTGACATATTAGATGACCGGTGACAGTGAGAGAGGAAGAAGAGGGCCCCAGGACACAATAGGAAACCCATCTCATACCAGGCTGTTTTAGTATGGATTTTCTTCTTGGCTGTAATCAAAATCTTCCCATTAACTTGTCAGAGACACATGATATCTATGTGGGGTTGGCCAGAGCAGAATTTTCCTCCTCTGCTTGCACCAGAAGCAGCTTTCATATTTAGCAGTAATGGTTTTCTCACTGTTGTTTATTCCAATTACAGAACTATCAGCCCAATGGGTAACATATGTGGCAAGCAAGGCAATGGTCCCACTAAAATTGTCACCATGGGCTGGAAACCTCAGAAAGAGCACTGTACTGCATTAGGCATGACTATTTGGAGGTCTAGTTACTGGTGGGCTCACTACACAGCCCAACAGGGGGAAAGCAATACAAGTGGCTCCTCCACCTCTGTGTCCCTGGACGTGGGTGGGTAAGTCCTGGAAGTTCCCTTGTTTGCAGAAGAAGTCTTACCAGAACTTGCCTCCAACTATTACTCACGCCACAGCTTTAATTACTCAGTTTTGCCATTAAGCCATGGGCCATCAAGTTTTAATGCAATCCTACACTGTTGATTAAAACATTGTGTTATTTCCTGAATGTCAAACAACATATGACAATGAAGTAGGCATAAAAGATTAGGAAAACAAATGTTCAGCTACTTCTGTACTGAATGCAAAGCATAAATGGCTGATCTTTGAATACTTTTGCATTTGCTTGAAGCTTTGTAACATTAAAATTGATGACGGTAATTAGTTTGCCTTTCAGAAGAATGAAATCTGAATATTTCTGAATCCTCCTGGGCTCAACAGCCTCCGGCTAAAGCGTATTAACTTGCTTTCTATGGCTCTTCTATTAGTGCTGCTACTGTATTTTTTAAATTCAAAGACTGAAATAACCCAAAACCCCTTAGTATTTCTTACAACAAGTTCAGGCATGCTTGATGAACAGTTGTCTTATCCAACATGGACATCTTGAAGTTATCCACGTCATCCTGGGCTCCACTTATACTCCATAGAGAGCTACAGGTACCTCAAGAGAATGACTCATAAAGAGATGTAAATAAAGGGGGTCCAACGAATTACCTTCTAGAAGGGCCTATTTCTCTCCACTGATGTAAATAAAGCTTAGGGTGACTACCTTAAACTTAGCAAGGTGTTATTCAGATACACACGAGGTGACATCTCTTTTCCATTTTTCTGAAAATCTGTAGGATATATATATTAGAGCACTTCAGATTAAGAACAGATCTTCAGAAGCATGGGAGAGCTAGCTAGCTTCAAATTTGTTTATGACCTCAGTCTCTTTAAATATTTTAAGTACATCATTATCTCCCCTCCTGATACTCTTGCAGTCATGTCTGCTCCTAGCTGAATCCCTAGGTCTAGGAGGAACCGGAGGCCCAGAGGGAACACAAATGCCATCAATTTGGGGGAATGGCTTTAAACTGGAAGAGGGCAGGTTTAGATTGAACATTAGGAAGACGTTTTTCACTTTGAGAGTGGTAAGGCACGGGAACAGGTTGCCCAGAGAGGTTGTTGAGGCCCCATCCCTGGAGGTGTTCAAGGCCAGGCTGGATGGGGCTTTGAGCAACCTAGTCTAATGGGAGGCGTCCCTGCATATGGCAGGGTGGTTGGAACTCGATGATCTTCAAGGTCCCTTCCAATCTAAACCATTCTATGATTCTATGAATTTCCCCAACTTTGAGGAATTTCTGGACATCATCTGTAACCAGGACTGAGAAAATAACTCCCTGAAGAACAGACATTCAGGATTGTCCAAAACTAAACATCTCTAGAAAGGAAGGTTTAAACCATGCTACTCATTTTGTGCCTGCAAACAGCTGTTAGCAAAAAGAAAGACTACCAGAAAGACCCACCTTCTCACAACAGCAGGATGCAAAAATGGTTTTCTTATATGTTGTGCTGTCATCAGTTAGTCAAAAGCGCTGCTGTCACTGAGAGGCCTAATTCTCCCCTCCCCATTTATCACATCCATCTGCCTGAGGTTATTTCTCATCTATAACTGGGTTACTTGCTCCGAGCAATCACTGACCTTCCCAGAGCAGGGGAAAGGGAAGATCTGGCAACTGTCGAAATTCTCACAAGACTCTGACGGAGACATGACCCAGCACTTCCCCAGGTGGGTGGGAGTGCATGGGGGCTTGTCATTATAATAACGCCATGCCAGCAAAATCTCCGAATGACTACCAATTATTTTATCTACTATGTAGAAGAAGTAAGAGGTGTGCAGAAGGCAAATTTGATACGAAAGAGGATGTGGGAATTACAGAACAGGTTGACTGGGGTCCCAGGAAAACAAGGGAACAATCAGCCCACATGTACCCAGAAGATGACAAAGGGGTTAAGCAAACAGCCCAAATAGTTTGGTTTTGTCAAAAACTTTTGCCAGACAAAATTTGTGTCCTTTTCTGACAAGGTAACCAGCCTTGCAGACTAAGGAGGCAGCTGTATATGTGACTTAGAACCGTCTCACATGACATCCTCATAAACAAGCTTCAGAAACACAGTCTAGCTGTAACCAGCCTTAGGTATGGGCATCAGGAGTTGAAAACCTGCTTTTAGCACAGGGGTTACTGATGAGTCACTGTCAGATGGGGAGAGAGACCGTCAGGTGGAGAGCTGGTGGTATCTGCTCTCTTTTGCCTAATATTTTAATTTAGAACTAAACGATGGTGCGCAGAGCAGATGACACCAAGCTGTAAGTTGTAAATGCTTTGGACGACAGGGTTAGAGCTAAAAGTGATCTACAGTAACTTGGAGGGAGGGTATGAAATCACTATGAAGAAATTCAGCAAAGACGAGTGCTAATGCTACGCTGCAGAAGGAGAAAAAAATCAAGTACAAAATTTGGAACACCTGACTGGCAAGAGACCTGGCAGGTAAAATGGGTCCAAACTTTTTTATTTATCAGTAGCATGAAGATGTGTAAGCCTAGGGCACACTAAGAAGGATACCATTTGTGAAAGACAGGAGGCACAATTTCATTCTTTTCAGCCCCGAGGTGCTACATTAAGTCCATTTCAGGGTGTTGCAGTTGAAAGACAAAGGGAAGGCCAATCTGGAGATAGTTAAGAGGGCAATAACTAGTGCTGAGAAAATCTGACCCGTGAGGAAGGTGTATGGTGAGGCTCCTTCGCCCTGGGCAAGCGCTGACCCAGGCTGCTGGTCCCCTCAGGTCCTTCCACCAGTCTCAGGGTCTTTCTTCACATTTCACCTTCCCACACCATTCCTGACTTTTAAATTGTTCCTTTTTCTCATTCAGCGAGGAAGGATACACTGTATCCTTCTCCTAATGAAGGGTTTCTAACCTCATTCGATGTTCTCTTCTCTGTATTTCCCACTGGCCTTTCTTTGCTCTTCTCACCCTTTGCTGGAGCACCCCACTGCCCGGACCGAGCTCAGGTCACCTTTCGTCATGCTCTTGTACCTCTGCTCCTTCGTCACCCCTCATCTCTCATGTTTCAGTGCCCCCCTTGTTCTGTCTTAGGCATCGGGCTAAACCTGGAATATGAAAAAAAGGTCAGCAAGCCTGTAGCAAAAGCTAGGTGAGGAAAACCATCAGCCTCAAAGACTGATGACTTAAACTGAATTAAAAAAATGTTTCAATATTTATGTGGGCATGGCTTCAACAGCAGCTATGAGCTATTAGGAAAAGGAATTAATTTCCCACTCCCGAGGCTGGACAGAGGGCTTTTTGCCTCTCAAGTGACCTATATGCTTTTGGATATTACATCCTGCTGGTCAACTTCATAAATATTTGCACGTTTTTATATTGTGCAGCATGGATTTTGCTCACGTATGGTGCTGTGGATGGTGCTCGCGTATGGTGCTCATTGACACTGCTTCCTGGACCACATCCCTCCACACCTCAGGAGGGTGTGGAGGATAAAATTACCCATTTTATCCCTCCACACCGGCCGCTGGCTGGGTCACAGCCGAGTTCCTCCCTTGGCTGGCTCCAAAGGAGATCCAAACGGCAGCCACACACACAGCCACACAGCCCTGGCAAGCCCTGTGCCAAGGCCAGAGGGATGTGTGGGGTTGGCAAACCAGCCTGCCTGTGCAGGGCACTGCCTAAGGACTGTCACTTGTTCCCATGCCACCAATTGTTTGATGTCCCTCGATAGGGAGAGCGCAGCCTTACAGCAAGCAAATGGTGACCATGCCATTGTTTGTAATCCACAGCCCAAAACACCTGTGTTCCCATACTCCACATAGGCTGGATACAGGGCATGTTCCCACACCCTCCCCCAGGAGCTGATGTCTCTGTGCCATTCTGAGCAACTGTGGCACTGCTTGTGGTGGGGTCCTGCCCATGATGGCTGCGCTGGGGCAGAGCTGCCAGGTCCGTGGGAGGCACAGCACAGAGTGGTGGCAGCGAGATTGTGACATGTAGGAGTCAGTTTTCCTTAAAACACACAGATGTTTTCTTTTTGCCAGCTTGTACTCAGAGAAATTCACAGGGCTTCCTCATTTCCAAGGCCACTTTAGCTTGGGGTCAGGACAGAAATGAAAACAGACTCACATGTTTATCATGAAAAGGCACCTTTGCACAATGTTCCTCGTACTTGCTGCATGCGTCAAGGGTTTATTCCTTGGTTTGAGCCTAAATGTATTGTTCATGCAGCTGAGCAGGATAATGGCATTCAAGTTGGGAAGGAAAGAATGAATCATTATTCACTACACAAGTCCTGACCCCACCGTCTCCCCGGCAAATGAATGCAATGCTTTCCAGGGCTCTTACACCGATACGTTTGTGAGCCATCAATTATTTACATACCTGGTCAATAATTTAAATGTCCTGGAATGCACATATTACAAAATAACTGCCTTTGTTCTTTAAATTTGCAAGGATACCCTGCTGGCACTAGCACAATTAATGACTTAATAAAGCCTTAACAGGCAAATTGAAGTGCTGGATTTTACTGCTTTGATGGTAACTAAGCCGACTTCTACACTTTGAAAAAGTTATGCTTGCAAGAAGACATTAAGCATACACAGAAGTTTTAGTAAATTGGGAGCAACGTCCCCGAAGGTTTAAGTGAAACTGTTACATCAAAATAAAAAGAAATGTCACTTTCCCTTAAGTAAGTTATACGGAGAGTAAGAAAATATTTTTAATGGGGCTCTTGCTTAACTAACTTGGCCATTTGCATATGAACTTCCGTAGCGCTCGAGATGCGATGAAAGCAGTGTGACCAGAGGCAATGCTATTCCAACGTGGCAGTGTCCGTGGCAGGCGCAGGATAGCAGAGGGCTTGGGCTCGGCCCTGAGAGGGGCACAGCCCTTGTGGAGGGTCCCTTCAGCCCCCTCTTTTCTCCTCCCATCTCCACAGCTGGAGAGAGAAGGTTTGCACACTATATCGGTAACTCACACCAGGTCACTGCTTTTGAAAAGGTGTCCAGGTGACCCTGCTGTCATTTTAACAGTGTGCCTGGACAAAGCGTGGCTTGTGTTTGCTCACAAGGCTCTTATAACTGCTTCATTGAGACGTCTTACAAATCAGAGTTTCAATATAATTGAAAAATCAAACCTAGATACATTTTTTTTCCTGAAAAATAAACTGAGTCATCTTGTATTTCATGAGGGAGTGCCATTCCTGTGATCTGAACCCCTTTTTCTTTTTGTATTTTTGGGGATGCAAACAGGACCTAAAAAAAGAGACTGTAACAGATTTGTGACACTGCAGAACAACATTTTTCCCGAAATCTCGCAGGTGGTAGATGAGCTTTTGATCAGTAAAACCAAATCCCCCACTTCATGCCAAAAAGTGCTATTGATGGAGCAGACGAGAGACCAACCCACCTCACCAAGAGCATTTCAGGGTAGAGTGCTATACCATAAACATCAGCAAGTGGCAAAAGTGTTTACAGACAAACTGAGCTACACACTTCCAGGAATCTTTACCAATAAAAGGTTTGGCTTTACTGAAAAAAGGTCAGTGCGGGTTTATTTTCAGGACCAGGTAATGATATAAATAAGGGTACAAACAGGAAATCATTCTGTCATTAATGCTTTTGATTAAGAATTACAGGGATGCGGAATAAACAAACAAAGCAACAAGCAGCAGTTCTGTGAGCTACATGGAAACTTGAGGTCCTGTGGTTCGCACCCTAAAGGAAAGCAACAGTGTGGACTCTCTGATGGCTAACAAGCGTTAAGCACATGCTGCAGCTTCTGTCAAACCAGCATCTCTGTTGATGAAGTCAGTAGGAGCCTAATACCTCATATCTTTCTGTCAGGCATGGGTAGAATTGGTCAATATGTTCAAAAGTTATCCGGGCCAAGAGGAGGAAACGGCTGATCGACAGGAGGAGTCTGATTTCCTGATTTCTGAATTTCTCTGTAAAACCATTTTTATTACAAAAGCAAATTTAACTTTGGCTGCAGAAGTTTTACTTGTCTAGTGCGCTGTTACTAGGCAGAAAATGCAAAACTGCTCTGGAAAACAAGGCTTTTAGTAAGTTTTCTCCTTTGTTGCCTGGTCTGGATGAGGAAGGTGAGGAAATGTCATATGGAGAAGAGGGTGAACCATAAAGGATGCTCTGTCTTTCTGCCTATTTATCCCTCTATGCTGTACACCTGACCTGCAAGAAGCACATCCGAGGGCTTGGGATGAGACACACAGCGTGACATACTTCCCCTCCAAGTGCTGCATGATTTCATTTTTAGATGTGTTCATTGACCACCATGGCTACGAGGCAGCAGCACAGTTCCCACTCTGCTGATCCGAAGAATTGCGGGCTGCAACGCACCCTGAGGGCTTCTCGGTGCTCACAATACCATCGTTCACCTTTCTTTGCGAGCCTGGTTGTTCATACCACCCGCTTCTCCGTGGGAAGTCAGCCACGAGGTTGGAGTACTTCCTCAGCTCCTGTCATGCCTGCCCACCGTGGCTGGATAGGGACCTCGGGACTCCTCTCTGTCCCAAGCAGGCAACACTCCAGCTTCTAAAATCAAGTGCAACCTCTTCCACCCTTCCCTCCTGCTGGAGTTTCTCTCTCTCATTGGAAAGGCTGTCCGAGAGCAAAGAATCTCTCTGCCTTAATCCACATTTGTCATTAAGCAAGTCGGGCATTTTGTATGTCCACTAACCTGATGGAGACATTTCTGAAATATAAGGATTTTAATTTAAGTCTTTTCAAGGATATACAAGCAGATTTCAACCAGATGACTTTGAAAGTACAGGACTTCTGGACACTTATTATCCCTCTGTGGGATTATCCAAATACTCTGTTTATATCTTCTAGTTAGATAACCTTGTTTGACTTACAACTCCATTTTCTAACTTGGTTTTAGAACATTTTTGCACCTTTTATTTAGGAAGTTATAGTTCAAAAGTTCCTCGCTGAGTTTCAATTTGCAAAAAAGCCAGATGGTATAGTTAAATCAGAGGCTGCTAAGAAGCTTTCTATTTGATCTGTAACTGAGAAGGACGATGTTAAATCTAAAAAAAAATTAAAATACTTTTTAAAAAAAATCTAACCCTGAAATATTGTATCCAAATATCAAAAAGAGTTGGTCAAGGAGTTCTACAAATCAGACAATATGTCAGTTCTCAATAGCTCTCTACTTGAATATTAGAGAAGTTCCAAAGGTTGGAAAGAGACACAATATTGTGCCAAGACTATTTAAAGGAAGTTAAAATAAATAAATATTGGATCATCAGCTGGGCAACACCACCGGTCAATATAACTGAATACATGAAAGGAGAGACAATTAATAGTAGATGAGACAACTTATGCTACTAATACAGATTTACAGAAAATCAATTTTGCCCAATAACTTTGATGACCTTTTTGTGATAGTACAATTTCAGTTGTTAAAGTAACAGCACTGATATAATAACTTCAGGTATACATAAGGTATTCTAATATAGTAAAAAGAAAATAGAGGAAAGAAGAATGAACACTGGATACCAGATTTAAAATTACAAGCACAGGTCCTGTAAGCAGGAAATCACACCTGGAGAGGTGGGTTTCTAATAGGTTCACGCGGGTATTTATTCTGCAACATTTTTACCTGTGAAATGGAGGTATAAAGACTGATACTGACCCAAACATGCAAGTAATCTGAAGAACAGAGAAGGGGAGCGATGTGAGAGATATTTGCAAAACTGTCCATAAAGATACAAAAAATGTGAAGTCAAACATCTAGAAACAAAGTCTGCAGGCCAGACTCACAGGCCAAGAGACCCTCTTCCAGGAAAGAGCAGCTTTGATAAGAAATTGGGTATCACCAGGGACCATCGGCTGAGCTGGATCTCCAGTGCAACCAGCCGAAAGACACAGCATGATCCCATGCTGAGCAACAGAGAGGTACGGGGCAGCATCAAAGATGCTGTTTTCCCTCTGTATTTTTAATGAGGTGTGAGTGCTATTAGAGAACCTCCACTAATTCTAGTGCCGCAGTTGTGGGAAGAAGTTAATAGAGGTTAATAGACAAGACGAGATTTAAAGGAAAGACGTAAGAACAACCAAAGGACTGGAAAATATACTTTAAACACAGATATCTGGAGTTCTGTATCTTGATCAAGTCCCAGCTTGCTACATATCTATATAATGTATATTTGTCTATAAATACTATCCGTACAGAACAAGACTAGAGATACAGAGCCATTCAGTGTAACAGGCAGGAACCCAAAGGTGCAAGGTTTTAATTGTACATGCTGTCAAATACTGGAGTGGGCTGTCAGGTTTTCTGGTAGCTTCTCTGTCACTCAAAGTTTTGTTAAAATAATAAGCTATAATTATTTCCCTCTAAAAAATGTGCTCAACTCCAAATGGGAATTAAGGAAAGTCCAGGGCTGACATTAGCTGGAAGATCAGAGTAGGTGAATGCAAAAGCTTTTTGGAGTTTGATAAATATTTCACTTTCTGTAGAAGATTCCACCTCTTTTGAAGCCATTGGCTCTAGAAGTGCCTCCAGCTGTAATCCTAAAAACCCCCTTTCTTCTCCCTCCTTCCCCTTGAGCCTGCCTGCCTTTGAGGCGGGTGCCAGCAGAGGAGCCCATTAATGCTGCGCTCCAACCTGGCTGGATGTGTCAGTGCGATCAAAGGAACCAACAGAAGAGAGTGATGGTTTTTGACAGCTTTAATTGTACAGCTCTTCTATTTCATAATGCTATTTTTTAATTTTTCTTTTTTTTCTTTTTTTTTTTTTTTTTTTCACACACAAAGGGGTTGACCAAAAAGATTGGAAAACATTCTATAACTTGCTGTGGGCTCTCGCTGTGAATTGCCCGTCGCTGGTACTGGGTTCACAGCACCCAGCATATGTACCCCATCCCATTAAAAGGGCCATGGGGCCAGACATTGGACTTAACATCCTAGATGCAGCCCACGTACCATGTACACAGCAAGCAGCGTTTCACAGAGATTCTGGCAGAAGATATTTTTTTTCTCTACACACACACACACAACACACAAAAGAGAGCAAACTCTCCAGAACNAATGTTTTTTTTCTCTACACACACACACACACACACACACACACACACAAAAGAGAGCAAACTCTCCAGAACTGTGTTTGCAGTCTCATTAAATTGTTAAATTGGGTTTTAAAAAACTAACTACTGCCAGTCTCCTAGCTTTGTGATTAGTAATGTATCCAAATCCTCTTAGGAACTTTGTAAATCTATTAAGCTTCCTAAAAAACTATATCAAGCTGATTAAATGACGGTTGAAGTGTTCTGTGCAAAACATTGTAATAAGACAAAAAAAACTCTGAAAAAATATTATATGTATATATTCACATACTCAGCCTTCTAGAGAAGAGAGCTAATTCTGGTACACTGAATATCTTAAGAGATTATTTTTCTCTAAAGTTCTTTTTTCATCACAGCACTTTTGTTTAACTAGTTAAGATAAAACCTATCAGTCATGGAGGAGCAGAATGGAAACAGCTTCATTAAGACAAACCCTCTGATAGTTCCCTTATTTCTGAAAGTTAAATTCTCTTGAAATATTAATCACAGTGAATCTGGCAGAACTAATTTTAAAATGTGAGAACATGCGAGATACTCTGCTTCTAGCCTGGAGTGCGATGAGATCAATATGTTAAATTAAGTCTACATAAAACCATACAGAAGAATTTGGGTAGGCACCATTTATTCCCGGTCAGGAGAGTAATTGCAATTTAGAGAGCAGTGAAGAGAGGTCTTGGTAAAAATACTAACAGCTAAAATTAATGACAGAAAACAACTGCACTGAACTCATTTATTGCCACTCAGAAGTCTGGTATCAGTTGTATTCACTTTAAATCTTCTGGAAAAAAAATCACAAAAGAGAGCTGTGAAACGTGAGCGAGCAAGCGCATTAAAAAAAAATCCCCAGGCTGTGATGCTGAATCTAATCCTTAAAAAAGTCTTCCTATAGTCAAAAAAGAAAATAATCAAAGCTACAGAGATTTTGGAAAAAATGACAAAATTAGTCCGTGAATCCTTATAATACAATTTAATAAACTTCCACTTAACACAAATTTTATAATTTAATACGCACAAACACACACAGAGTGTACAAATGTGCTATTTGGGCTTTCAACTCATCAAGGAGAAACTAATGGCTTGCATTATTTCCTTGTTGGGAGTGGAGAGAGCAAGCAGACTCATTATTATGTTGTTGCCTACTGCAATTTTACTTATATGATGCACGTAGGCACTATTAATTGAGTGCTAGTGGCATGTGGCATTAAGCAGCAAAAATGCCGGCAAAAGTAATTTGCATTGTTGCAGAAAGCAGTGGTGTTCAGGCCCCCAGGAACTTCTCTTATACCAGCTGTCCAGGTATTTTGATGCTTTAGCTTCTTCCCAACTTTGATGTCTGGGCAAAATTTCCAAGCTCCCTGTTTAGCTCACTTTTCCTTCTTGGATCCAAGTTCTTCCAGCGAATTGGAGACTGTGCAGTAATCTGTGCCCTGCTGGTATTTAACAAATCGATTACGCAGAATAAAGCTATCTGGGCTGTGGATCCAGGTCTGCGCCCAGCGCAGCTTTGTGAAGGTGATGGAACTGCAGCATTATAGCCAGATTAGGATCAGTACCGACAGGGCCAAAAATTCACTTAACATAAGTCAGCAGAACACCATAGCATTATGCAGAACTGTACGTACACTGCACCAGTTGCCAACACTTATACGTAGGAGATGCTGAAAGGATGCTAGTGACGATTTATAGTTACATAGCCAAAGTCAAAGACTCGAGAGGAGTTTTTAAGCGCTGCCAAGAGATCTCCTTTTGCTCAGATAGTCATTCTGTTAAGTCAGCTATATTTGCTATTTTCAGATCGTTGTAACTTAAATTGGTCATTATATTGATATGAACAGTTTAAATAGAAGTCAATACAGGAAAACAGAATGTCACCAGAATCCTCTATTGCTGGTGATCTGGTATTAAACAGCAGAGAGAGAGAAAGAGGAGGGCTACAGTTATTTTCCCTTCATTAACTCAGTGGAAGAAGTTAATTGGATTTCAAAAACTACCTTTTCAGTAAAGGTCAGATATTTTTAGTAATAATATTCATTAAAAAACAGTCCCTCTCTGGTTTCTAGCACGCAAGCCTACACGTTGCTTCTTCAGCAAGGACCATGCCAAGGTGGCTGTTGCTGCCCATGCAGCCTGGAGCCAGCTGCACGAGTGTTCTTCAGTCTACAAAATGCCCACTGGTGGTTTCATGGCGATGATTTAGAAAAGTAAGTCCATCTATGCCATATAGTAGTCCATATGCATGATATTTCTAGAGGATTTTGCACCCCAGAAGGCTTTAGAGAAGCTAAGTAAACCCAAAGACAGGTGGGAGAAGTGAGCTACCTGACATCAGCCGCTTACTTTGCAAGAGACTTTTCTTCGGAAAATGTTTTTTAAAGGGAAAGGCAGATTTCTTTTGAGAGAAATTTGGAATGTAAATACCATCTTTAGAAATAGCATCTGGTCTTTTATTTTTAGCATATGCTCTTCCATTTATCATTGCAAAAAGGCTCATAAAACTTTTACTAGCTTTTAAAATTCAAACATTCAAAATTTTTAAGACAACCATCAAAATCAGAACAGTTTCATTTTTGTTTCCTGCTGATTTCTTTCAGATTTTTTTTTCCACAGGAAAAGGATTTAATTTTTTTTTATTCTAGTCAATTTTGTAACAAATAAAAGATTTGGGAAGCCCTGGAATATTTCACAAGAGGAATAATCCAGTTGCTGCCTAGATCTAGTTGTTACCAAACAGTACAGCCCTGGAGCTCAGGCACAGGGTTGAAAAAAGATTGAAAAAGATGATACATATTCATGATCTCGGTCTCTATTTTGGGTTAACTGATGATAATTCTACTTTCACGACCCAAAGCTTTGTTTGGATCCAACTGGATGTATAGACAACACAGGTGACACAATATATCCTGGAAACTAATCTAAGGCACAGATAAAATAAGGAGGTGATTGGTGACAGTGAACATGGCTTTGTTAAAGGCAAGTTGTGTCTGTCAGATTTGGTGGCCTTCTACAACGGGGTTACGGCATTGGTGGGTAAGGGAAGAGCAAATGACATCATCTACTTGGACTTGTGCAAAGCACTTGACGCTGTCCCACATGACATCCTTGTCTCTAAATTGAACAGACATGGATTTGATGGATGGACCACTCGGTGGATAAGAAATCGGCTGGATGGCTGCACTCAGAGATTTAGGTTTAACGGCTCGATGCCCAGGTGGAGACCAGTGATGAGTGGCGTTCCTCAGGGGTCGGTACTAGGACACTGCTTAACATTGTTGTCAGCAACAGGGACAGTGGGACTGAGTGCACTCTCAGCAAGTTTGCCTTATGCAAAGCATTTGACACTGTCCCACATGACATCCTTGTCTCTAAATTGGACAGACATGGATTTGACAGAAGGACCACTCAGTGGATAAGAAATCAGCTGGATGGTCACACTCAAAGAGTTGTGGTCGACGCCTTGATGTCCAAGTGGAGACTGGTGACGAGTGGCGTTCCTCAGGGGTTGGTACTGGGACCAGCGCTGTTTAACATCTTTGTCGGTGACATGGATGTTGGGATTGAATGCACCCTCAGCAAGTTTGCCGATGACACCAAACTGTGTGGTGCAGTCAACACGCTGAAGGGAAGGGATGCCATCCAGAGGGATCTGGACAGGCTTGAGAGGTGGACCCATGTGAACCTCATGAGATTCAACAACGCCAAATGCAAGGTCCTGCACGTGGGTCGGGGCAATCCCATGCACAAATACAGGCTGGGCAGAGAATGGATTGAGAGCAGCCCTGAAGAGAAGGACACCGGGGTGTTAGTTGATGAGAAGCTCAACATGAGCTGGCAATGTGCACTCACAACCCAGAAAGCCAACTGCATCCTGGGCTGCATCAAAAGAAGCGTGGCCAGCAGGTCGAGGGAGGTGATTCTGCCCCTCTACTCTGCTCTTGTGAGACCCCACCTGGAGTACTGCATCCAGCTCCAGAGCCCCCAACATAAGAAGGACATGGACCTATTGGATCAAGTCCAGAGGAGGCCCACGAAGATGATCAGAGGGATGGAGCACCTCTCCTACGAAGACAGGCTGAGAGAGTTGGGATTGTTCAGCCTGGAGAAGAGAAGGCTCCAGGGAGACCTTATAGCAGCCTTCCAGCACCTAAAAGGGGTGTACAGGAAAGGTGGGGAGTGACTTTTTATCAGGGGGTGTAGCGATAGGACGAGGGGTAACGATTTTAAACTGAAAGAAGGTAGATTTAGATTAGATACTAGAATTAGATTTAGATTTAGAAATTCTTTACTGTGAGGGTGGTGAGACACTAGAACAGGCTGCCCAGAGAAGTTGTGGAGGCCCCATCTCTGGAAGTGTTCAAGGCCAGGTTGGACGGGGCTTTGAGCAACCTGGTCTAGTGGGAAGTGTTCCTGCCCATGGCAGGGGGGTTGGAACTGGCTGATCTTTAAGGTCCCTTCCAACCCAAACCATTCTATGATTTTATGATTCTATTATGTGGTTTTTATTTTAAAAAAGGGAAAATATCCCAGCCCTAAAGTACCATGAATTTCTGTGCTCAGTGAAGTCTTTCGTTTATTTTGGTGATGAATAGCAACATATCCAAGGCCTTTTTTTTTTTGAGGAAGAGGGACTAAAATGGGAAGGAGACAGGCAGTGCAAGGGCTGAGATCCAAGGTAGGCAAGACAGAAGGAGGCCGGGGTTACCTCTCTCAGGTGAACAAAGCTTTCCTACCCCACACGAAGACAATCAATAAGGGAGGAGGGGCAGGGCGAGGCAGAGTGTACTGAGTAAAATTTAATCAATCCAACAGTTACAAAGAGCTGAACAAGGCACTGTATTTATTCAGGACTTGTCTTTCAGCCTATAAGCCCTTCAAACCAGTGAGCAGTTGCCCTGGGAAGCTGTGCAGTAGCAGGCATGCCATCTGCGTCACATTTATAACAGGTTTCCAAAAATCTCCATGCTATCTGGGAAAAACCTCAGGCCCCTTTTCCACTAGCGATGCCCATAGATGTCCACTGTTCCCTAGCACTACCTCTAGCTGTATGTTCACGGGTAAAACTTACCCAGCGCTGATGCCACGGGAAGAGCTTTCTTGTGGAGTAGCTCAGTCCTTTGGTGTTTGCAGGCTGCTTGAAATGGCTTGAAGGGAAAAAAAAAAATCTCTTTGCTTTATAAAATGCAGCTGTTCCACAGCTAGGAGCAATAGTTACTGCTCTCAAGAGATCGCTCTTCAGACGTCACAGTGAGACCGGGTAACTTACTGCCAGGAAGGTATTGATAAAGTACAGGTAGCTCAGTGAAAAGCCACAAAAAATGCATAATGCCCTGGAGGGGCTGATTTAACAGAAAGAGCAAGAAAAACCCTTAAGAGCATATGAGCAAGGACTGGTAACACTCTTCAAATATTTGAGAAAGGAAGGAAATGTAATGTATAATCAGGAAAACATTCAGGCAGGGGAACGGTGGTCAGCAAGTCCATACTAATACCTAGCACAAAAGCTTGAATGGCTTGTGAAATAAATCCCTTGTTTCCTCATGATGGGTCAAACAAGTTTCTTCCAAAGCCTAGGAGTGCCTCCTCTTTGTCTCAAGGTTTTCCAATGGAAATGAAGGGCTCACAAACATCCTAAGGTGGGAGGCTGTCCCTTCACATACTTTTTTTATCTAAATCCCCATAAACATAGCTGACCTTTATCTCAAAGCCTGAGGGCACCTCTTATAATGTCATGCTTATCAGATATCCACTCTTCATTTCAACTTCAGCCTTGCGAAGAGCCTGAAAAGTCTGTCACATTTCTGTCCAGCCTAATACCACTTTGATTGCCACGCTAATATAAAGGCATATTACTATATCTGGAGATTTCGTGCCTGCCTTTCTATCAGTTATATTGCCTCTCTGCTATCTTTTAATCTCATTAAGCTAATTTTCACTCAAATGGAAAGGTGCAAAGGAACAAAATATCCTTTGCCAACACTTAGGTCCTAGGAAGGGAAGGAAGATTATTTACAAGCACACAAACACGCAGCTCTGACTTCCTGCTGTTGGCATTTTCATAACATTTGATCATCTGGTTGCTAAGCACACTGCCACATTACCACTTGACATTTACATTTTATTTTCAGTTTATTGCTAAAGGTAGGAAATGAAGCACTCTCCTACTCTCTTAAATTATATTCTGCTTGCTAATAATACTGCTAAAAGCCCCATTCCATTTTATTTAATGAACCTACAATACCTGATAAACATTCAGACACTGCCAAGCAAACCTATTGTCTTTCCCGCTTGAAGAAGGCAGGATCGGTTGAGAGCATTTCCTCATCGGAGAGGAGGGTTTCTGAGGAAATATTGGCTCTTGTAGTCCAGGTAGAAACTCACTGGAGCCTTCCAGAAGAGTTAAAAACTCAGGGCATACCAAACCCACAAAAGCCTCAAGTAGCAACATCAAAGAACTCAGCTCCTGTAATCTAAAAGAACTGGCGGGGCCTTGTGCAATTGGGGAAGCCAAAGCGGAGGTTACCTCCCAATAAATAGCAGAAGCAATTTAATGCAACGTACACCTGAGCGTCTGAGTGTGAGGCTGGCCTTCCTTGCAAAGGTAGTTTATCAGACCGATGAAAGATCAGAAGCAAGTTTTGCCAAACTCGTTGTCTCTGAAAGGTTTTGACTCACTAGTGGCTGCAGTTTAAATCACTTAATAGGTGAAACATGCTGGCCTTTTGTGCCACAGCAAAACATGCGAAGTGAGAGCTTTATCTAATGTATAAATAAGTGACTAGGGCTCAGGCTCCGATGTCTGACTTCCAGACCAGAATCAGGTGTTCCACCCCTCAGGGTCTGTCCAAAGTGCTGAGTATCTCCCACTCCTGCTGATTGTAACAGCAACTGGGATTTCCCAGCCACTACTAGCAGTAAGAAAAACATTATACTCTGAAAAAGACCTCACAAATAAGGTTGGGTCCTTATTTCCCCTAGCAGACCAGAGGAGCGATGAGGATATGTCTTTTGCTCCAGGGAAACTCCCACTCTAATGGACAACCACAGTCAGGGTATAAACACACATCTGTCCCTAGGAGAACGTGAAGGCTCCAGCTCTTCCCCACGTTTGAATGGCAAACAGGCAGCACGGGCAACCCAAGGGTGGTGGAGACTTCTGTAGCTCACCGCTGGCCTAGCGGAGGCGACCAGGCAGCAGTGGCAGCCTGTGGGGGTGGGTGCGAGGGAGCGGGAGGCAGTCACGGTGCGGTTCGTGCCTTCTTCCAAACACAGAGGAGGGGCTGTAGGAGCAGGGTCAGCCTAAAGCAGGGCTGGAAATTATCCTGGAGAGTAATGAGTTTGCCTGTCCTCTGTTCCCTCACAGTCTGTCTACACTGGTTTACCCAAACCAACACATACCATTTCAACCCCTCTTTTTACCTCTCCCACAAATCCCCCCAGTCCTGCACATCCCAAATGCCCGACCACAGCCTGGACCCATCCTTGCCCACCCTAACTCTCTCCCCTGACAGCCTCCAGTTCCCAAACCTCTGATTCCCGCCCCGTTTCCACAGGCAAGCCCCAGCCTAGGTGCAGCTGGGTAGGCAGGGAAGGCTCAGGAGCTGCTCTTTCTTGTGGAGAAACAAGTTACCACCTGCCAGCTGCTCCGCCGTGACACACGCAGCAGCCCACGCACAGGCTCTTCTCTTTTGCACGGGAAAAAAACAGCGTACCCCTCCACACAAGGATAAACCATTGGGAAAAAGCCTGCAGACGGGGTGTGCTCCCGACACAACTGGGCACAGGGCTCTGGCTGTGCCACTGGAGCTGGTGCATGAGGTCACAAAGGGTCCCTTGAGTGGCAAGGAGTGACCAGTGTGGAGAGGAGAACTGAGAGCTAAGCCAACAGCACAGAGACAAGGAGTTCTCTGGGTGGGTGGAAGATCCTGGAAGAAAATATTCATGCATTTTCCAAAATAATTAGTGTACTCCTGAAGAACAATATATTTTTCTGATAAAAACTTAAGTCATAGAATCATAGAAGCATAGAATGGCTTAGGTTGGAAAGGACCTTGAAGATCATCGAGTTCCAACCCTCCTGCCATAGGCAGGGACACCTCCCACCTCACTTCTATTCGGTGATAGCATGCCTTGCTGAGAGTTCACCTTGGATAACTTCTAGCTTTACAATTGAGAAACAGTTTAAGTTGTGAAGATGCCTTGGAAAGTAGAGCAACTGGTCTGTGTTTGGTACCATGGCAGAGTGAGCCACTGCCATCAGCACAGCGAGCCAGGGAGGCCACTCCGGTATCATTTGGATATACATGTCACTCTCTGGGTTTGGCCCATAACATCTAGAGGCACATTTGCAGGTTGGACATGGGCTTTGCAGGTTTCAGCAGGTAGATTTGCAGGTGACTGCAAGTTAAGCATTGCAGTGAAAATTGTCACATCATGTCTCCTACCTGTGTTGTGCAATGTACAAGCACAGCGTGAAGCACTGGTGCGAGCTGCGTGCCCTGCAGAGCGGTAGGCACAATTAAAAGCCCTGGTGCTGAAGAGGTGCTGCAGCCTTTCTGAGTTTCCCTGTAGTTCCTGTGAATTACAACTATGGCTTAACAACCAATTCAAAATAGTTTATTGAAAGAAGAAACACTGCATCACTTACTAAACTGCCAGAAACATCTTATGTTCATAAATGAGGCAATGTCTGGATCTCTAATTTTCTCTCTTGTAGTTTTAACAAAAAAAAAAAAGAGCATTTTGCTAGACAGCAGATTTAATTTTCCTTCTTTATTATATAAAGCTGTTCCATTGTTTGGGAAGGGACAGTAGTCAATCAGCTGCAGTTTCTGTCTGTATGCAGATGCTTGGTAATACTTGAATGTACAATTCTGATTATTTATGAGATAGTTGTCCAATATGTGTTGCAGCTAATCCTCATAAATACTAGGCTTTGAGAAAAAAAAGAACTAGCACGGATAAAGCTCCAGTCTCACTGTGTATCAATAATATTGCCATTGTCTATGTGAAAGGCTGGTACCTGCAAATTTTCTGTCAAAAAGAAAGAAACTAAGTGTGCACAGTCCAGATTTTTTTTCCCAAATTTCTCTTACATGTGGCCTGAAATAGAGATTGCAAATGTGACAGCCATTCAGCTAGCTTTTCCTTCCCATCTAAGGCTTTCTAAATATCACTGGATTATATGCCGCTCATTGGACTGTTGGGTTTCAGGGAAAAGAGGATTTGTTCCTGATTTTTCTACGTTTCTGCCTAATTAGGTCTGCATGCCAGAGGAATCCCTGCACTTCAACGCTGCAGTAAAGCCAACAGCAAAAATCAAATTAAGCCCCGGAAGAGCTGTGAAGAAGCTGTGCTTGGGTCACGGAAATCCGCGGGCTTGAACTCAGTTGTGCGGCGCCCAGCTCTCATCAAGAGGCAACGCTTGCCAGGCCTGTCCTTTGCTAAGCGTGACACGGGTACTGATCCATACAACGGTAACCCAACTTTTCTTCAGTAAATGTTTAATCTAAGAAGAATGTACTGTATCGTACAAAAGCAGGTACAGAAAACCTCCCCTACACTCCCACAAATTTAGCCCAATTACCACATTGAAAAGGCAGCATAGCACTGGACTGCGCCTTACAGGCAACCAGCTCACCCGTGCTGATGAGGCACAATTCAGACGTACGAAAGGGGAGTGTATCTAGCACCTGTTTGAAGAATGAAAATAACAAATAATTAGGGGAGAAAGCGAAACTCCACTGAAGCCAAGAAGTAAGTTTACCTCCACAGGCAAAAAGTTTCTAATTAAATATTTTATTGTGGGAATGCATTGCCAGCCACCAGCTGGAGGGAGGAGAGAGCCCCTGGGTGTTCAGTGGGCTCTCACCAGCCTCCAGCTTTCCCTCACCATGTCCCAAAACAGTCCAGGATGGTGGGTGAGGGGCCTCCTGAGAGTAGAGCTCCAGCACACATACAAGATCCACAGTCAAAAGGAAAAGTGGCACCACTTTCACAACCACTTTTGCTGAATGGTTGCCCATGGGCAACTTGGAAACTAATGTTTTTTTAAATTAATGTCTCATTTCAATTGCAAGTTTCCATTTTCCAAATGGAAATATTTTACGTTTACACCAGAGGAGCATCAGGGAGCATTATGGGAAGGGATGGTTTCTTTCATTTCCACACTGCCTCCATCACAAGAACAGAAACATACTGTGTATCACACCCCAGCAGTCATGTCTATCACCATCTACAGGCTTTAACCAGACCATGACTAAGTTGTGGCCAGGTGTGGTACAAACATAAAGGAGATCCAGCATTCCTGGGATGCCCCAAAAAGTGGCTCCAGAGTAGAAGCAGTTTTTAACCCTTATTTCACCTACTTCAGGAAGACAGAACGTGAATCTGTGGAGCATAAACAAAGTCAGCAGAAGTCAAGTAAATATTTTCTTAACATACAAAAGTTTTGCGTTAAGCTTGATTTTGCTTTACCCAAGTTACCCTACTGCTCCCTCATCCTCCCATTCCCTGGGATAACAAAGGGAGACAAGCTGAGATCAATTGAGAACAGTCAGCAGTGTCTCCCATGTAATCTAGCATACCTGAATCTGACATCGGTGTTGCGATGTGTGACAGAAGGAAGAAATTACACTAACAAAACTGTTATTTATGAGAGAGCAGTCAATCTAGAAACCTTGCAGTCAATCTAGATGTTTTCAACCACTGGAATACCATTTCTGGCCAGCACCAAAACACCACCCTTGGCAGGCAGCAGGAGTATGATAAAGCAGGAAACAGTCACTTCTGTTATAAAAGGATAAGAGCCTACAGTTTTAAGAGAGGTGATCACATCTGTGGAAGTTTTCAAAGAAGAACCAAGATGAAAGTGTTCCCATAACTGCAGTAACAGATGGACGTTTAATTTAAAAAAGTAAAAGCCCAAGTGCTTTCCAACCTCATATGACAGAGAATTTAAAAGCCAGAGTGCTTGCTGACTTCTCATGATAGAGAATTAGGAAGCAGAGGCAACAGATAGCCTCGAGATCGCTCCTGTGTATAGGACAGGGATGATACTCAGCATGTGGCAGAATACACATCTCTTGAACTCCACCTGTTCCTCATCTCCTGGTGAGCACGAATTCCCCCACTGCCTGCCCAGCACCCACACCTGAAACCTGCACGTCAGGTCACAAGCTTTTGTCAAACCGTGCTGCCTCTCCCAGTGTCTCCAGGATACAGCCCTCTTTTCTAGGCACCAAAACTCTCACCCAGGGGGAGTTTCTATACACGAAAACTCTTTCTCACACACACACACACTCTCACTCACACTCTCCCTACTTCTCAGCAGGGTCTCCTTTCCTTTTACAGGTCAACCATGAGCATGTGAGCCATTGGAGCTGCCCAGATGAAGAAGACCATGAAGATTCACACCTTCCATTTAGCAAGACTTCGGCTTACATTTCCAATGCCACCCTTATACACCTCTGAAATTTCAAAGACTTTCTTAGATTTTGCTACCCTGCTGGCTTTCATGTTGGGGACAGCAGCTCCTTATAAACCCCTAGAAATCTTCCTTCTTTGTCAAGCTGTCCTTTGTTACAGAGACTGCTGAGTGCTCACATTGACGGTCCATGTGCTGACACTATCATCTATGAGGCTGCTGGGCATCCTTCTACTCCCCTATTCACTGCCACTGGTCGAAGGACCTCTGCGCAGCAGGTAGCGCAGAGCGGTGCTGGGACAGGATCAAGCCACACCACCCCAGCAGTGGTAACAATAAAAGCAGCAGATGGCGAACTTTTCTCTAGAGCACAAATGAAAATAAAGCGTGAGGTTCACAACAGCAATCCCAGAAAATCCAAGATAACACCTCATTCTCCGTTGCATCATCTCTCAACCTCAATCTACTTCCAAAGGCAAATATAATAAAACAGAAGGGCAGCAAGAGCGCCAAAGGAAAGGTTATCATTCCCAGCTTGCTTCTGACATAAACCCCATCCAGACCGACTTGGATGTGCTGAGCTTGGTGAGGTAGATAGGCTGAATATCCACAAGCAGAAAGGCAAATGTCATAGCTGCCTTAACCAATTCACTACAAATTGTGTATCTGATAGGCTTAGATTTTTTCTCCGTTTGAGTAAACCAACACAAATTGGAGGATATTGATACTGTAAATTCTCATAAAGTGTTCAAGTGCCCCCAGCTCATTCTGCCATCTACTACTAACTGGTCACCTAAAATTACATGTTATTGCTCATTTCTCTGGGACAATTAGAACAAGTTACAAATTTAGTTTGCAGATGAATACCTGTATGCAAATGAAGAACAGTCATTCCTCACACTCTGCTGTGAATAAAACAACTGGCTAATAAGTAAGCAAGGTCAAATCTGAAGCTGTTTGGAATTCAAGAGAATTACCATTTTGGGGCATTAGCCTACTTCTGGCAAAGGCTGCTCTAAGATGCAACATTTGCTGTTCTCTGGAGATAAGCTACCAAAATATGGTATAGTTATGAAGCTGAAAGCCTTTCTGTAGTCAAGTGGCAATGAAAAGGGAAAAGCAGGTACCAGGGAAATCCTCTATCATCCTACTCATTACCGGTTACTAAGCACACATTTATCTGCATTTTGTAGACAGGTGTTTCAGTCTGAACTCCAGGTATGACCCTCATTTTGAGGAACCACCAGGATTCTCAGTTCCTGAATAGCTCTCTTTTGTGCTTCAACCTCAGCATTTTGCTTCCCTCTACCTCTTTCTTATCTTTTTTCCTAGAAACTGATGACTGTAAGAGTGATTAAATCCAGTTCCCAGTTCTTGCAGGTCATGATATCATGAAATAGTCTTCTATAAGATGTTCAAGTTCCATCACAGAACTAGTTACGATTTCTGTCCCCACTACTCCTCTTGGAGAGTCATCCCAGAATCTCCTTCCTCAGACGGTTAGAAACTTATAATCCTGTCCTTAGTCTATTCACTGCATAAGTGTTAAAAATACTGTTGTTTACAAATGATTACTTACTGATTATAAATAATCAAGCTTACTTTTGATTAATTTACTCCTTAGATGCCTGTTTCAGCCTTTCCCTGGGTCTCCTTTACACTAAAGTTTATAGTGCAGAGTGTGCACCAATAGTCACCTCCACAGGGATCTTGTGATCTCTTTTCATGTTACAGGCTCTCTAGTCGTTCTCCTAAGCCCTTTTTGGCAACAGTTCCACTTGAATCCATGCTTCTAAGCAGCCAGAAATTCAGAAACTATGCAAGAGGCCTTGCAAGTACTTTCTACAACAACATTCATATTTTCTACACGAAAGGGAAAATAACTCCGGCTGACTAATTTGGGATGCCCTTCCTCTTTCTCTCATAACTGTCCTACACAGACAACCAATCTTGTTCTTGCTTTCATTTTGTGCAGCCCTATCCTATAGCATAAACTGCTATTAGCAGTCACCATGAATTTGACCTTGTTCTACTAAATTTCATTGCATTTTTATTTCTTTAGCTTCTACCATCATCTAATGTTTTCTGCGTGACATTCTCACGCTCCTTCACAATACCAGTACTTCTCAGTTCACATCATAAACAAGTTTCATTAGCACATTCCCAATTATATGCCAGGGTGAAAGCTTAACTTCTGTTCTTTCCTGTCTACTTGTATGGCTGCAGGATCCTTCAGGGTTTATTTTTAATATCCTTTGCAATCTTGGCTTGATTTTCATCAGGTCTCAATTCATCACTACACTTTTCAACTTGCAAAATGGAACTTCACTTTGCTGAACAGCCACTGCTTCACTCCTCAAAACCTCTCTGCCTTTTCCCTGGGGGGTGGTGGGTTGTTTTCTTAAGAGATCCTCAGTTTGGTCTAGCAACTGTCATGGTTAGACTTTTTCTTTTCACAAACTCTACACATCTTTGGACTTTTGATGGGAATTATGTGTCTTCTTCATGTGCATCATGTCTTCCCTCCTCCACCACCACCTCCCTTGGTTTTGTGATTGTTTATATTTTAAGATCAATCTACTCCACTAGATGATACCTTCCTCTTTCTTGGGTGGTCACCCTCCTCATTAAACAGTTCATGCTCTACGTATTCTTGCTGTGCAAATTTTGAGCAGCCTATGCAGCTGCTCTTCCCCCTTTCCTTCAGAATATCTACACATCTCCATCTGAACTCCACCCTTGCCTCCAGCAGCATCCCTAATCCTCTGATCTTCCTTTTCAAGACAAGCAGAAGAGTGACTTTCATCAGTAAGTCGATCTTGTCAGGGGCTCACTCTAAGGTAGGACACACGGCAGAACTACTGTTTGCAGAAGTAGCTTTGACTCTTCTTGCTCACTGCCTCCCTGTAGCCATCACAGTCTTCTCTTCTTAGCCTCCAACCTTAAAAAAGGAGAAGACAGAAACCCCACCAGACTCACCTAGACTTCCCCTTTCCTTTCTCAGAACAGACACANCATCATATTACAGAAACCTAATAAGAAACACTGTCCCAGGCTTCCCTGGTCGCTGACATATGAGCCAGGTGCAAGGAAGGTGTAAGCATTACCTTCCCTCCCTGCTGCCTAAAGGATACTGCCACCTTTGGAGTCATTTTTGTAACCATCTTCTGTGTGAAGTCTTGTACAGGCTGGGCTTTCAGGTAACATGAACATTGCCGACGCGAACAGGGACAGTTTTAAGAAGTGAATCAAAAAGAAATCACCTCTTGTAGTTGCTTTCTTGTTTAATACTAGGAAACAACACAATAGCAAAAAAAAAAAAAACCACCTCAAAATTTTAACAATAGTTTTTTATTCCCATCTTTCAGAATGTGCTTTTTTGGCAATCTTCACAGGCAGCCACTTCTTTTAGTTTAGTTTTAAATTGACAGCCAAGATGGCTTGTAAATTCCCAGTTCAGAAATCTTGATCCTCAGTTGTGCTGCAGGTGCTGTTTGGTACCCTGACAGCTAGCAGGATGGCCATGAATGCACCACCTCATTTCAGCTTGCCACTCCCTCGTCTTTGGAGACGTCACTAACATCTTTAGTCAATCATGAGATGTCTGCTGGCCACAGCAATGCATTTGCGTTTAGGAGTCTTTGCTTCCTACCTGAAATGCCCTTTAAAACACCGTTTATAGTAGGCTGAACTGGGACTGCAGAGCTTTTGGCGGCATTTGAGACGCAGCGTGCAAGTCACAGCTGCAGCATCACTTACCACCAAAACAGCAGGCTGACTGGTGTGTCCGCCTGCCCCAGGCACCTGGATCTCTTCTTCCTCCTTACAACTGGCTTAGAATTATTTTCACCCCCCGCACAACTACAGAGAGCTACCAGCCACCTTTTCGGTGCCTTCAGTTCTTAATTATGAAAAAGTTGATCTCTTTGAAATTTGAAGGCTGGGGAGGAATGACACAATCATCTTATTTGGCTTCCAGACTGTTCTCACACTAAATACTTCCACCCTGAGAATTCTCTATTGAGCACATTAATTTGTATTTAATACCCTGTGCAATACCTTTCTGCAGGGCCTCAAAATTTGGGTTCAAAGGCACTCCCCTTGGTGCTCTGCTAATAACTTTCTCCTTAAACTTTCCTCAACAGCTCAGATGTGATCACTCATTATTTCTGATGTAACTAATACAATATGCCAAACTTCCATAATTTTTATCTCCCCTCCCATTTTTCTGCCATGAAAATTTAATTCAAGTAGAAGATGGGTACTGACAGTAGAATTCAATTGTATGTATGAGCAGTATTCCCTTCCCTCTTGTTTTTTCCACTTACTTCTCTGAGTAGTGCTTTGCAGAAAATATGGAGACCTATTTCTGTTTGGGACTAATGGCCTGTTCATTCCAGGCATAATTACTTTTACCCCCTTTGCAGCACTCAAGCCATCATATTCCCTGTCTGCCTTACCAGTTCTCCAGCCTGGAAGACAGCCAGTACGCATCTGCCAAATCTTGATCCAAGTGACCATCACCCCTCAGAGGAGCTTCCTCATCCAGACATGAAGAAAAAACAACAACAACAACAACAACAAAAAAGAACCAAAACAACCCGCAGATTTTTGCATACTAAAATAAATCTTCAGTTTCACTCTTCCTTTTCAAATTGCATTTTCAGTCCTTAATTTAATCAGTGGAGGAAATGGACTCTCCTCCTCTGGACGGATGAGAGGGAGGGGAAATGGAAGAGGTGAATGTCTGTTCTCTTTCAGTAGTACTTAAAGAGATTCCAGTAAGAGTCATTGCACAATAGCAAAAGGCATTTTGTTGTTCAGATGCTGTTTTCCAGACATTTTGATTAAATTAAGTAGACATAGCAGGTCTGTACCACAGCACTGGAATCGCAAGTTTACTCCGGTTTTGCAGCAGGCTGTTAACTAAGGTCATGAGAGAAGCAGCAATCATATTTCAATTATATAGCTGGAAAAATATTTATTACGCAGACATTCCAAAATAGTAGTGGCAAGGGTCTGGTTTACAGACACCATTTGGGATAATACATTCTGAAATTATGCTGTCAACATCTTATTCCTTGCGGAGAGGTTGGTTAAAAGATTTTAGCCATTTCTATGGGGCAGTAAAAGGATTTTCTTTCCGATGAAGAAAGTCCCATTAGCTCTTTGGAATACTTATGGTGTCTCAGTCTGTCACAGTGCCTCCCTTAATCTCCTGCTGCATGGTGTGGGTACACTGAAAACCAGGACAACAGCAAGTTGTTTGGAGACTAATCCTTTAAAAGAAAAGAATCAAAAGAAAATGCTGTGTAAAGATGGCAAACAGAAAATTCATGCCATGGTTACTGGTAGCTACAACAAGGTTTTCCTACACAAACCCCCGTGTTCAAATTATCTAACGACCCCCCAGGTACCATTCCCTCCTTTGTCATCTTGAAATGCTGGCATGAAAAATGAAGTTTGCTCAGTCAACCCCTTGCAGGCATCTCCATGGAGCATAAACAGACAGTATTGAATCGAGGCGTGAAACCTGGTACTGAATCAGGCCTTTGCTTGGAGTCCCGCACTGCAGGGAGCAGAGCTGGAACTAACTCTATTTCACCGCAAAAAAAAAATCTTCCAATTCCTTCAGAGTCTTTTCAGGTGGATTCCAGGGTCTTTGGTTCTCCCTGAGATGTTCAGCGATTCATGGAGCGTGCTCCACCGTCCCTTTGAGGAGGACACCGGGTGAGGACAGATGTGCCAGGCTGCATCCCAAGAAAAGCAGCTCTGTGTCCTGAGGTCTGGAAGGAGCCTGGGGAAGAGTCCCAGGGCTGGAAGTAGCTGTGGTGGGAACAGCCCAGTCAGCCAAATGTCCCACCACAATTCTGTTAGCAGTCGCACACTGGCATCAGAACTACATGTGTGCAGCACTTCAAACACACAAAGCATTTTTTGCAGTACCCATAGGTTTCAACAAAAAAACACCCAGGAACATTTAGAGAAAGACTTTTGCAGACAGTCAGTTGTGTTAAAATGAGGGTTGAGCAAACCCAACCAAGGCTGATTCTTGGAAAAAGGCTAAACCAGAAGCTTTGGAGCTGAACTCTTTGCTCCTCTCTGCTCCCGCCTGGATGGTCTGATCTCTCCTCCCTTTACCAACGTGCAGCTTTCTTTTTGCTTAGGCTGGCTTGGAAAATGCTCTTTTCAATGAGCAACTATCCCATGTGTTTTCCTAGTCATAAAGAACCCTGTTCTAGTCATTCAAGACAACTAATCTGCGTAGACTTACATTTTCTTGACATTCAGATTTCATCCGCTCTCTTTTTGTTTTTTAGTTCACATCACCCTTTCCAGTTTTACTTCTTTTCTTCCTCTCTCCATCCTCAGTGAGACAGTGATTCAAATTTTTTAATTTACCTTCTTAAGGGAAAGTGCTCAGAAACAGGCACACTGGGCTTTCCTTCCTTACTTTAAATGAGTAATTATTTTCTAGGGCAGACACTGAACTTTCAGACAGAAAGAGATAAGTCAGCAACGTGCAGGAGAGCTGGTTTCCCCTCTTGCAGCAGAGCACTCCCAGGCAGGTAGATGAGACATTTGCATCTCCATCCCACCCTGAAATACTTTCATCTACCCGTTCCCAAGGCACCATTTGCATAAAGAGCAATCTACAGGAGAGCTGCCCAAACAATCTTGCCTCTGCATCAGAAATAGAGTTTAATTTTTTCTCAAATGAGCAAAGCACCTTTATGTGCTAAACCATTTTCAAGTGGGAGGTATCCCAATAAAACATTAAAGGTATTTTAATAGGAGGGCAGCCCACTAGAATTTTAACTACTATCCACAGAGCAAAGTCTATGCAGAGAAGCAAAATATACAGAAGCACAGGGTAAAATATTCAGTCATCTCTTT
Organism: Anarhynchus alexandrinus; assembly: GCA_008711295.1. NCBI lineage: Eukaryota > Metazoa > Chordata > Aves > Charadriiformes > Charadriidae > Anarhynchus > Anarhynchus alexandrinus. The sequence continues at coordinate 2,719,189 of VUYV01000108.1, forward strand.
AAGCAGCGCCTGTGTCAGAGAGACCTCAAAACCTCACACAACCTGCTTTAATGATAATAGACTAAAAAGTAGGAACCAGAGAAAGCACCCACAAAACATCATCAAGAGATTTAAATAAAACATTATGCATAAAAAGAAGTATTGCTGTACATTTTCTTCTTGTTTTTGTTTTTTTTTTTTTAAACCGTCCCTCCCCATTAGCTGTTTCTATGGCGGCCTCTGCCCATTGGCCTCCCACTCCTCCTTTGGCTTGTGCAGGAGCAAACCCCGGGCAGCGCAGCAAACCCTTCCTGGTTTTCCTTCATTGCAACCGAGATCAGAAGCACCAGAGCACCAACCAGACTTAAAGACACTCGCTGTGGTTAATGGGGGAGGAATTCGTAACACCCTGCTACGGCCAGTGCTCTCTGGCACTAATGGCATGCAGAAACACAAATAAAGGGCAGACTGAAACTTGCAGGGGAAATACCCCCTTCAGACATTTTCTTACAGTCAAACACCTGTCTCGGCACCCTTGGTAGCGTTTATATCGCATGAACCGAGGCGTTCTTCTCTCTATCATCTGCCCTGTGCCTAGGATACAATTTTTGAAATGACTGCAGTGACCAAACAAAGCATTAGTGGGGTCAAACTAAGTCCAACGCCAAATACTTCCTCGAACACCCCACAATTTATTTATTCTGTTTGCAGCCAAGGAAACTTTGAAATTAATTCTCGCTTGTGCTTATGGATGGCTACTCCGCATCACCAGTGGCGATTTGAAAATTTTATGTTATTTCCTGGCGTTCAGACCTTGAACTGCATGAGCAATCCATAGTTGTGATGTTCTTTTTCTCATATCAAACTTAGGAAGTCTGTGAGCAAGATGTTTTTTTCTTTGGCGTGTGCAAATGTCAAGGCTGGTGCCTACTCTGTGCAAAGTGCTTAAACCCGTTTCAGCTGAATAACTGTGCAACAAAGATTATCTTTCTGTATATTCCCGGATCATACTTTAGCTGGCTGAACTTTATTTTGCTCTGAGCCGCAAAATTAGGGGTATGTGAGAATTACCTGTAGTGACACAGGAGTAACATCTGCCTTTATTAACAGGAGTATTGCATTTCTCCTAACTGCCCTTCCGCGACACCTCGTAATTTCTCTTGGCACAGTAACCTACATAAACTTGCGCAGAGCATGGCTCTGCCTCCCCACCAGCTCACCCACCCCCCCGGCGTATGAATGAAGAATTAACGCTTTCTGCTTTCTCCTCTTACGATTGAGAGCAAGCGAAACATTGCCCTGGATTTCCAAACAGTGCCAGTGCCTGTTTGCGCACATTTTCCTGGAGAATTTCTTTCAAAAGAGCTTTCAACTCTGATTTTTGGGGTTTTTTTTTTTTGCCCCCCCCCCTCTCTTTCCTACTCTCAGTGGATGGCAGCAGCTCTGCGCCAGGCAGGGCATCGCAGGCACCCTGCCTGCCACCTGGCAGCCCTCCCCACGGCATCCTCCGCACCCAGCCACCTTCCTTCCCACCACGGCACACAAAGGCGCGATTGTGCCCTCACCGAGCAGCAGAGCTTGTTTTCCAGCCCTCGGTCCCCCAGGGAACGCACCCAGTCCCTCCCAGCTCCTGGCACACCGGCACCCGAGACACGCACGGCTGATTTCCCTCCCTGCATCCCCCGGGGGCCTCCCGCCACGCCGTAACGGTGACTTTTTGTAAACTGGCGGCTGCCCGGTGTGGTATGGGCTGCGCTGGATGCAGGTGATTTGCCCGCATGCCTGAAAACACAGGCTGTGATTTTGGGTTTGTGAGCACATCAGGTTTCTTTGGCAAGCTGTGACACCTGTGCCAAAGCAAAGCAAGGAAAATACAGGAAAAAAGAGAAGCGATGGCAGGGTATCCTCTTGAATAATGATATATATCTAAATATTAACACCTCTAGGTATGTCTAGGAATGAGAGGCTTTTTTTTTTAATATTCAGTATCCTTATTCAGTATTATTATCCTTATTCAGAATATCCTTATTCAGTATTATTTTTCACTGACTATGAACTTACTTGCAAGCAGTTTGACAAGCAGTGCAGCTTCAGCCCATCATTTGCACCACAGAGAAGACAGACAGCAGTGTGCTCGAGCACCTGCAACCCTTTTCCTGATGAAATATTACTGCTGGAGCACTTCAGCTGAGGACAGACTCTTTGATGCAACCCTGTGTATTCACGCAGGCTGGCCAAACCCCAGCATCTCTGGGCACAGCAGGTGTTCCCTTGCTCTTTGCTCTCAGTTTCTAGCCACGCTGCTTAAATGTTTTCTCTACTTTTTCTTAGAGCGTATTTCCAATTTTGCTCTTTTCTGCGCCTCTCTCCCACCTGCTGTTTGCTCACTGAAGAGAGCTGTGTGCAGCCAGTTAAACAATACCTTGGGAAATCCCACCAAAGCTCCATGCTTTCAACTCCTCTGCAAGTGGTTCAAATGCGTAGCTCGCGTCTTCTTTTCCTCCCTTTGCTTAATCTGCCTGGCTCTGTGTTTGTTGCATTTACTCATAACAGAAGGGAAGCCATTTCACTCACCAGTTCCAGTCAGTTTAACCCAACCCATAATACCATCATTGTAGTCAGCTTGCTGAGAGCTGGAAAAATTAGACATACCTGTTCGTAATGAATGCTGATAATTACACAACACACAAACAACAAAGCACTCTGCTAGATCCAATCACTCCCTCAATTTGAAGACATTAACATTGATAATTGCATACTGTGGAAGCTCAGCGGCCCTAAACAAGGTGGCCTCCTCCATACTCATCATAAGAGACAGTACCAGAGCAGAGGAACTTACTTTGCATTCTAGGAGGAAAAAGACATATGACATCTCTTCTACAGATGACTAATGGGATACAGAAATAATCACTCAGCCAAAGATGTAATAAAGAGTGTGTGGGGTAGAGCTGGAACGAGGTTACCATAAATACTTGCCAGTAGCTTTGGCACTAAACCATCTTTCTGAGACAAACTCTGGGACGTAACTGAAAGATTTTGTGAGGATGTCCAGAATCCACAAATTCCATCTCTATGTGTAATTCCTTCTGAAGACCAATTTCTTATTTCCCATTTTACTACAGATGAATCTCCAAGAGTAACTGAACTTTTACATCTGTCTGTCTGTGCGGTGAAAGTGAAATATTTTTAGCCTCTATAGGGGAGGACACACCATAGTGGTATTCACATCCAGACACTCCATTTTTCTCAGTGTGTGATGCAACATCTTAAATAAGCTTATTTCTGGGTTCCTGATTTTCTGTTATTATTGGTGCCTGCAAATGTGATTCACAGAGAGGTCCTTTTTGATCTAGGTTCCTATAGCTGGGAGAACAAAGCCATGACCTTCCAAACCTTACCAGCTTTGCCACTTATTTTTTCTTCTAGTACTGAGCAAGCATTGTAATTGTACTAGACCAGAACATGAAAATTCCCCCATCCAACATTTAATTTGATTTTCACCTCAATTTCCACAAGACTGTACTTTCTCCATTCCACTTACCTGTATAATATAAAAATAACATAATCTACACAAATGCAGATATCTTTTAAAACAGTCACTGCTTTCCACACCCACCACCTGCAGCAGGATGAGGTGGCACTTGCACCACACATCACATCACCTACAATTACCAGTACACATCAGCATACTTGCAAGGCAGCAGCATACTAAAAGCCTGATCTTACCACCACTGATGCGGGAGGCTGGACCATATAGAAAAACAGAGCTGTAATACAGACCTGACTTCAGCGCTGCTTTTACTCACTGCCTTGCGAAAACCCCACGTGGTTTAGATCCCTCGGCAGGACACAGGTCAGTCCGGCTGCCCTAACTGCAGAAATTCCCAGCACGGTGTCTAGAGATGTGCAGGGAGGTTTTTGGTGTACGAAGCTGCCCCTTCCTGCTGTGAGTGAGAACTGACGGGAAGTGCTAGGTGTCTCCATCCCCTCATGATGAGAGTATTTAATAAGGTAATACACATGAAACATTCTAAACTCTGCTTAGCCCAGGAAAGACTGAATTTAGACTTTCTACACTGAAGACGGCTCTCACCCCTGGGCCTCGGAGAATTTGGGGGAAAGCCTTCACCCCTCCCTCTGTGGGTCGCTGTGCACAGGCACACAGCATGAGGACCTGGGCACCACAGCCAAGTCTGCCTTTTCCTCAGGAGCAGGTTGTCCTCTCCCTCCACCACACTAACCCATCAGAGAGAGGGAGTCACCGCCCCAGACACATCCAGGCCTTCAGGCCACCCCAGAGCAGTCACGCCATTCAGCCGCCTGCCTGCCTGATCTGCGACAGTTTTGGGGACAGAGGCGAACCCACCTCTTGTCTAACAGGTGCTTTTGGGCATGAATAGATGACTACAGTAAGTGTCCAGGAAATTTTCGAGCGCAGTGTAGAGGCGCCTTGCAGTGCAAGAAGCAGACAGACAGGGTTATTTTCTGAGCCGTAGGCTTTGGGCACCTTAGTCTCAATTTAAGCAGGCTGGATCCTGCACAGAGCTAACACCTTATTAAGTGTTCATGTTCCTTTTCCAGGCCTTTCATAACTCCTCATCTGTCAGCTCTCCCCGCTTAAGCTCCTCTCCTCCTGGCACAATGGCACCAAAAATGTAGGCCTGGTCAGAACATTTTCAAAGTGGTATTTAGTCAAATATCCCACTACATCAAAGACGAAACATCTCAGAGGAACATGAACATTTCAACAGAGTTTCACTTGTGACTAAAACCAACACCCCCAATTGGATACCTGGGGTCTTTGATCTCAAACTAGGCATTTCAACTCAGGTCTGTTTCACAAAGGCATTTGAAAGGGGCTGCTTTGTATTTTGTTTCCACAAAAGATGCAGAGAGACTTCAAAAACCTCAAGAACTTTCCATGGGATGGAATGGCTGCTCTTCATCCAGTTCTGCTCTAGCACTTCACAGGAGAGGGGCTCAGGTAGGTGCGTTCATGTCAACCACATTAGTCATTCAAGAAAGAGTGCCTGAAAACATGATGCATGTTCTCCTCCTTGTTTTCCTTCAAAATAGCACAATAAAATAAGGTAACAATTCACTGAAAATTTTGCCTAATTCTCCTAAAAAGCCAAAAGAAATAATAACTGTATTAAAACATATTTCATAATTACAAAGTGTCTGGAAACCTCTAGTATCAATTTCTCTTCCTACACATGTCCAATTAGTCTTTAAATAGTTTACATCAAGCTTTTATATAAGGAATAGTCCAGCTTGGTTTATGTCTTTTTAAAAGACACCCAGTAGACATTTTGTGCAAGTAATTATTGAAGTCACAATAGGAGAAAAAAAAAGGCTCTCTTCTAACTCCATTACTGTACATTAATATATCTTTCCTGACATTTACTGCCAGGACTCAGTTTTCCTTATGGTCAGTCTAGTTCACACAATTTAGTCTCTTATTGGCTGGGAACTTTTCAGACTAAGAACATCTCACAGTCCCTCTGTTGCATGATGATTCCCACCACTTTGGGTGTCTGTTTTATCAATCACAAGAGCTATAGACTATTCTGAAAAATAAATTATTTGCCTTGGAAACTGATATGATTAGAGTCAAAAGTGTGAATAAGATTCAGAAAATGTTGCCTTTGCATGACGTGCACTCTCGGCAACAAAGAAAGTATTTCCATTTTCTATCTACCTTTTGGCTTTTCGCATTTTTTGAGTGTAATTTGCATTTGAAATCAGGACAGAGTGTAGGCTGATGCCGCAATTTTTTCCATTCAAACAGATCTCATGTTATTCTTCTGCCAGGTGGGCCCTTGTGTTACTCTCCCAATTCCTCATTACATTGCAGTCAGTTCACACGGTCATATGAAATTACTGTCAATATAACGAAAGTGTTTCATTTCAAGTCTCTTGAACTTATTCATCTACTGAGTCATTGATAGCTTTGTGCTTGCTTTTATCCAAGTGACCTTCTAATGGGAATGAATGACATGTGTGATTAATTCAGCCCAAAAGGGTGAAGCTAGATTCCAAGAGAAAATTATTTATAGTTTCAAGATCATGCAAAAATAGATAATTTTGTATCTCTGATATTGTTGATTTATTGTAAAAAGATTTTCCACTTGAAGTAGTGAGTTAGTTGTATTTTGGATTGAGGCTAGGGAAACAAATCAAGCAAAAGGTATTGATAAGAAATGACTCTATCAAAACAATTAAAGCCAAATAATTTTCCTTGAGAAGAAAGGCAGGTCAGACTTAAACAGCTTGGTACAATTTGATGGCCTCTTGCTTCCCATCTAGATCCTGTGTGTGTGAAGTCCTCTTTGGGCTCTCAGACAGGCAAAAAACAGGCAGGAAAGCATTTCTGGAAAAGCTTTCCCTTTGTTCTGCCACTGTTCACGACGTACTGGCCTCTCAGATCCCGTTACCAGGTCCATGCACACACTCTGGCACGGCTGCAGGGACAGGGACCTTCTGTAGCTCACTAACACTGTAACCAAGCTGAGAGCATCCATCTACAGAAGGGAGTCATGCAGCTCGGGCACCACTACAATGGGCCAGAGAGGCCTCTGAGCCTGCTGAGCACACTCAAATCAAGTTGTAGCGATGGTTCCTACACTTGTAGGTGCTCCAGCACCACACCTGGAGCTGCCCCAACTGGGACCACTGCAGAAGTAGTATTCTGGAACGATTTCTACGTCCCCTTTCAGTTTAGATAGCACTGCATATTTAAGTGCGTGTGCACAACCAAAAGGGATTACTGTGAATGATGCTCAGTAAATGTCTGAGAAGAGCTGTCAGATAAAGGTTTCATCAATTTTAGTATCCTCAAACAATTTGCATTAAAGCCAAGAAATGGATGGGTGTCATTGATTGAAGGAATCACTTCTGTCAGTGAAATATGAGAAGGCAGCAACTGAAAAATTGCTGAAAGTTTTTGAGGTTTTTCATGCTGCCCAGACCTGAGATGGATACCTGAACATGTCATAGTTTTCAAAGTAAAGGAATAATTCCCCTTCACAAGACCACTTTTTTTGTAGAATATGGTCAGCCTAAAGGGGGGAAAAATCAAGAATACCTATTCAATAATTCTGACAGAAAAATCTGTCACATATGAAGGACTAAGATTAAAATTTAAAAAATAGAAATGAACAGTGAGGTACAAAAAGCCAGGTATTTGCCCCAAAACAGCAACAACAAATGGTAGCTTCTTCAAGTGTAAGGTCTTTGCAGCAGAGGCATTTTGTTTGATGTTTATGCAACAGGTAGCAGGGTTATAATCCATGCGTAGTGCTCCTAGTGCCGCCTCGACTGCTAACAGAACTGGATAAGTAGCATGGATGCAGTATAACATTGGCCAGCCTGGAAAGTGAAAGAAATTTTTAGGTTCATTAGAAGATAGTCCAATTCCTGTAGAACACTACTTCCAAGCCCTTGAGGAATGCTGCTGTTGTTCCACCTGATCAAAGGGCCTTGCTTTCAGGAGGAAATAGCAGGTGAATAATTCTACCCTGACCTGAAGCAGGGTGTCTCCATTAGCAAGAGTGAAATTTCTCCTCCTCCATGAGCAGATGCAAAGTGAGATTCCTGGGAGGAAAGCAGCTCAAAGGCTATGTTATCTCCTTTGCTTAAGCTCCAACATCAGAGGCCAGCTGCTGTAACGTGATGAATTGAAAAAAGAAACAGACGCTTCCAGTCTAGAAGGTGCAAAAAGCAATTATGCACCAAAGGAAGTCCTTTGTATCCTCAATTCAGGTGTCAGTACCAGACTTCTTGCTGTCATCCAGGGTATTACTCACCAAAAAAAAAAAAAAAAATTAAAAAAATTTCTCTGCATGGCAAGGAAGTGCTATGGACAGAAGTTTAATCTGTCCATCAGTGAGGTGCAGTATCTAATATGTAACTTGTCCTTCCCTCTTACTCCCACGGATCAATGCACACTTCTGGTTATTTGTAAGATTAAAGATCATGCCATTAGCAGAAGCCATTTATGACAAACAGTTCAGGCATTTGACTTCCCCAGAACAGTAGATGTTGATTTTTGCTATAGCTTCAGCAAATTAGTGATTAACTGGAAGCTATTCAGAGTTCCAGTGCCAAGGTGGATAGAAACCACTAAACAAGGTCTTGTGAACGTCTTTTCTCTCTCTTATTAAAAGAAAAAAATTCACATCCACGTAGCTGACACAATTCATTCTTGTGACTTCATTTCTGCCTCTGTTTACCAGTCCCAGGTCAGGGGTATTTGATGTTAGTACCACAGTGTGTGTTTCTCCATTCAAAGGGGTCAGAGAGTGCTGCTAAAGCAGAGCTGTATCATGGTCTTAAACTCAGAATAGAATCATTTAGGTTGGAAAAGATCTTTAAGATTATCGAGTCCAACCATTAACCTAGTGCTGCCAAGTCCACCACTAAACCATGTCTCTAAGCACATCTACACGTACATACCTCCAGGGACGGTGACTCAACCACATCCGTGGGCAGCTTGTTCCAATGTTTGATAACCCTTTCGGTGAAGAATTTTTTCCTAATATCCAATCTAAACCTACGCTGGCATAACTTGAGGCCATTTCCTCTTGTCCTATCACTTGTTACTTGGGAGAAGAGACCTACCCCCACCTCGCTACAACCTCCTTTCAGGTAGCTGTAACAAGCCATAAGGTCTTCCCTGAACCTCCTTTTCTCCAGACTGAACAACCCCAGTTCCCTCAGCTGCTCCTCATAAGACTCGTCCTCCAAACCTCTCACCAGCTTCATTGCCCTTCTCTGGACATACTCCAGTACCTCAAAGTCTTTCTTGTGGTGAGGGGCCCAAAACTGAACACATTACTCAACATGCGGCCTCACCAATGATGAGTACAGTGGGCAATTGCTTCCCTAGTCTGCTGGCCACACTATTTCTGATATGATGGTACGATGATACATGATACAACAATACATGAAATTCAGGTGCACATTCAAGTAACACTGCCTCCAGCTTCTGGCACTCAGGTCTGCCAGGAGCAGAGCAAAAGGAGATGCACACCACCACACCATGTTAAGCACGAGCCTCGGTGACCCCAGGCCCTGTTGTTCAAGGTCTGACCACAGAATTCCCCAGTTTTCTTGTTTGCCAGCTGCCTCATTCTTGCCTGGGCAGAAGGAGGCTGCTCCCTCTGCAGCAATGCTTGTGATGCTGTGAGATGTAGATACAGCTCTTTCAAAATTGCACAAAAAAAATCAGATGGTTGAAATGTAAGGGGAGAATTCAGGCCTAATGAGAATTACTCTTCCTTCTGCCACTGGCTCACTGCTCCCATCTTGTAAGAAGTCTTTGCCTCAGTTCCTCTCTCACACCTCTAGACAAGTCTGAGGACTCATTTGTCTTCCAGGGATGCTTTAAGATGTAATGGATGTTTTATTATGTAGTACCATAATCCTTTTGGATGAAAGGACCAATGTAAACTCAAAGAATTTACTAATGAAACCCATTAATAATAAATGTAATTACAGAGCTTTTGTATGATTCAACAACTTTGGAATACTTCAATGTCTGCATTGTCTATTTCTGATTTTAAAACAGGGGAAGATAACAGAATTTTTACAAAGACTTGTAAAAGGAATTAATTCTATATGATTATTAAAAAAGCAAGAATTTCTTCGGGGAAAAAAACAAATCCTGGGAGTGGGGGAAAAAAGCAAGGGGAACAAATCTTTAAGATAGGTCACAAAAAGCCTTTCAGAACATGCACAGTTTAAGACTGAGGTGGGGGGAGCATTATAGCTAGCTCCAAGAGCTAACCACCACACACATCATGAGTCAAGTCTTATTAAATAAGCATCCAGGAGTATCTGATATCCAGAACTAAACAATTAACTGGTCCATTTCTTCTTCTCCATCACATTTCCTGGTACCACAACTTTTGCATATTCCCTGGTAAATTGCAGCTGTTTAGAGAACAAGCAATGCCCCCCCAAAACAGTTTTCTCACAACAAACCTCTCAGGTTTTCATGGTATATTCCCTGCCTTTCTTGTCAGGGCCCAGCATGTATTTTAGGTAGATTTTTCGCCTCTGTTGATGCATCCGGAAAGTGGTAGTAAAATGTAAGCAGGAACAAGTGGAATGAGAAGAGTAACAAAAGCTTTAATCAATCCCTGCACATTGCAAATAATTAAAAAAAATAAAATTGCTTCAATCAGAATTCAGTGCTACAGCCTTTGACTTCAACAAAAACCTGAGTTAAAATTACAAAACAGGATCTCAGTAACACTAAACCTTCAGCAGACAATGTTACTAACCACTAGACATCCAACGGGTCTTAGTTTAGTTTGCCAAAAAGCATAATTTTGCCCTACTTGATATTTGAAAGGTTTTTAAATTAACACCAGTATATAATGACTCCCACAAGATTTTACAAAAAGTTGTGATCTGTTGCTTGTATTCAACACAAGCACTCACTAGAGAAAGATAAGTTGATATGCTTGCTTGATGTTCATAAAGCATTTTGAAGATGAAAAGTATCATGTGCTAAACATTAAGCTGGTCTGACCATCTTCTCATTACACTACAGATAGACAATCTGTCAGGACAAGAAAAACGAGACACAAAGCTGGTCTGGTGAGGATCCTGTTTTGCCTTTGAGAAAATGTTAAAATAATTGATAGTTTCAATAATAGATAGTTTCAAAGTATTAAGCATTCCTTTGCTCACTGCTTCAAAGGGGTCCCCAAATACCTAGAAATATAACTATTTTCCTTTTCATGTTTGATAGGAAAAAAGTATTAAAAAGACTCTTAAAAATACAAATAAAGAGATCTATCCACTTTTTGATCCACCTTTATCTAAAATTAAAAAAGAAATTTGAGTGCTTTACTTGTCCCACTGTAATGAAAAGCCTCACAAAAAGTGTCTGATGTGGAACTAATTTGCATTCTGAATATGCTGAATGGACTACAGAGACTATAGTAACCTTTAGAGAATCTTTGCTGCGTTAAAAAAGTAATTCATACTCTATCTCCTTCTACAGAAAATGAAAGGTTGAAAGATGTAAATTAGACAAAACAAACAAACCTCTCATAGTATATTATGAGTTCCAGGTCTCCTGTGCATTCACTCAAATTTCAGTAACTCCTCTTCCAATTTCAAGCACAGTAATTTTGGGCCATTTGACAAACGCCTTATCACCATTTTATTTAAGTGTTGCCACATACAGAAGCATATTTCATGGAGGGATGTACTGAGAAACAACTTCTTTGAACTTGTTTTTCTCTTTCTTACCCTCTCCCCCATGCCATCAAATGGTTGATGTTTTTTTATTATTTAAAACTCCCATGATTTCCAGCCTGGCTAACTGAATTTTGACTTACATGACCATGCGGTGCATGTACATCTTCACGTTTCTTTAATTCATGTGTTGAAACCCACTGGCCCACCTCAACAGGTTTTAACAGCGTGGTCAAAATCCCAAACAGAATTAAGTTCCTACTCACCCCACGAAAACAGAGAGCTGGGGAAAAGAGAAACACCCTCTAAAAACCCCAGCTAAGAAATTGGGAACAACATAGACTTGTCTCACATGAGAGACAGTGAGTCTTTCTAAAGGCTCAGCTCACATAGAAGCTGTCTGTTAGACACCAGAATTCCCTTAGCTTCAGTGTTCATGTGGTTGTTCATTAGAAGGCAATAAAGTTAACTTCAAAAGCAGCAAAATAGGAATTTACTCACAATTCCTTATCCCCACCCTACAGCATCATTAAAATTACCTGACTTTTATCCATGCAAGCTGCCTATCTTTCTTTATTTCCCCTTGTCTTTGTAATGACTCTGCCAGTCCTGCATAACCATGCCATGTTGCTTCTCCATGTCCCCCAAATCCTTGGCTGCTCTGCCCTTTTGTCTCCCACTACACATGTTTCTCTGCAGACCTGAGGTAAAGACAGCATCCATTATCATCGGCTATGGAGACACTATGCTCTTCGGCGTATGCTTTGCAGATCTCCAGCTCCAGGGAGTGCTGTGCAATGTGAAGTTTGTCCCCCTGCCTTGGAAGACCAACGCCTGCTTGTGCAAGAGACACAACATGGCTTCACACCTTCCACCTCCCACAGTTAGAGTTGTGGTGGAGCTACGTTGGCTCTTTTTCAAATACGCCCAGTATAGCACTACCCAAGCACCTGAATGGACAGTCTAGTTATTAGGACTTGCTAACTGGAGGCCTGGGTTGGAGCTGGAGATATCCACAAGTTTTCTTACCACCAGCTGAGGAGAGAGTCTTCCAAACCCCCCTTGACTGCTGACAACTGACACCAAAGGCAACAAAATGACATAATAAAACCATAAGCCTGCAGAAATGCGTGGCTATAATTATTATATTAACACAGTGGAAACAAAGAGCCTATCTCTACACTGGACACACGGAAAGGTAAAGTCTCACTCAGGCACCATGTTTAAGCTGATTTGTGTTATCCACCTGGCAAGACCTTTATTACACCTCGGAGGACCCCTCGGAGAACTTTCCATACCCAAGCAACTGATTCAGGGATGCAGCACTCACAAAAGTGGGAAACTCGAGCGACTCGGCATTATTCACTCAGATTATTTGGTTTAAAGGGACACTTTACGCAGAAGAAAATGTTTGTTGAGAGGAAAGGAAGGATTCTTATCACGTGTTCTTCATGCTCTGGGATTGCATCAACACCATCATCCTAGCACCAGAAGGAAAAAAGGGCTGTGAGAGGCCATCCAGCCTTCCCCTTGCCCAAAGGTATGATCAGCTAGATCTAAACTATTCCCAAATGATGTTTATCTAAACTGCTTTCAGAAACATCCACAAGCTCCCCCAGCAATTTAGCTTAATGCTTCAGTGTGTGACTTGTTCTCTTCACAGCACGCAGGAAGAACAGGCTATTCCCTGTGTCTTACTAACTGTCTTTTATGTGCAGGTTTTCATTATGCTTCCCACTTCTCTTTTAGCAACTGAACATGTTCTACTCTTTCTACTTTTTTCCTTCATCACTTCTCATGATTTTCACTGCTCTACTCTGAATTTTACCAGTTCATATCTGCTAATTGCAGTGCCCAAAACTGAACACAGGATTTCTTCTTTGGGTCTTGTAAGATTTCTGTTGAAGGATTTGCTATAAGCACTTTTTGGACATTTCTTTCTGTTTTTCAGTCCCTCAACGATGCTGCCCTTTTCCCCACCAGACCACACCACCCGCCATCCCGGCCCTGCCCTCTCCCCAGCCTCTCTAACCCCCCACCCTGCCGTTTAGGTCATGCAAGAGAGCAATTGAATCCCAATTTTTCCTCCGTTTCCCAGGCGGAGCAAACCCAGCTCCCCAAGCCTCTCCTCCTATGTTACATGCTCCAGAGCCAATACCACCACTGTGGCTTTCCTCTGGCCTCTCTCAGCCTGCCCCTGTACTGGGGGTCCCCAAACTGCACACCGTACTGCCAACGTGGTTGCATGAGAGGTGAATAAAGAAAGACGCTGAGGTTCTGGAGCATGTCCAGAGAAGACCAACGAAGCTGGTGAGGGGTCTGGAGCACAAGTCTGATGAGGAGCAGCAGAGGGAACTGGGGTTGTTCAGTCTGGAGAAAAGGAGGCTGAGGGGAGACCTTGTAACAGTCTCTACAGCTACCTGAAAGGAGGTTGTAGCGAGGTGGGGGTTGGTCTTTTCTCCCAAGTAACAAGTGATAAGACAAGAGGAAGTGGTCCCAAGTTACACTAGGGTAGGTTTAGATTGGATACTAGGAAAAATTTCTTCACAGAAAGGGTTATCAAACATTGGAACAGGCTGCCCTGGGAAGTGGTCAAGTCGCCATCCCTGGAGGTATTTAAAAGACGGGTATGCATGGTGCTTAGGGACATGCTTTAGTGGTGGTTTTGGCAGTGTTACATTAATGGTTGGTGGCTCAATGATCTTAAAGGTCCATTCCAACCTAGACAATTCTATGATTCTATGATAGCAATGATTTCCCTCAACCTGCTCACGACCTGCTGGCTGTGCTGGTGAGCTGGTGAGTTCAGAAGTGCGTGCCATGACCACAGGTCCCTGCTTTCCCGCAGGCACACAGCCGGGGCACTCCCTGCCCTTGGCTTCAGCTTCCACCCCGGGGTGACACATGCTGCTGTGATCCCACCCTTCGCGTTTGCCCTGCTCCTTATCTGCAGCCAGCAGCTCCCTCTCGCCTTGGAGTGGCTTGCATGGCAGGGGAGCATTGCCTGCTCCAGAGACGAGGCGAGGAGGGGAGAGGGCACCCATTGGCCCCACGTCCCTGAGGCTGGGGTGTGCTGAAGTTGTGAGGAATCACATCTTTCCTTGTCTACACATCTGCTGTATCTTTTTGTGAAGTAAGACTGCAGGATCTTCAGGGTCAAGACCATCTCAAAGCACTTAGCTATAGTGTTACAATAACACAAATGATACGTAAGAGCAAATACAGTATTTCACTGTTACTGGAAATTGAATGTGAAGGGTCCAGCTGGAGGAGAATGCCATTTTCCAGATCCCCAGTTCATTAGCCTCTCACTCAGCCCCTCCTTCTGTCTTCTCAGAAATCAGTACAAACCCATCACTCGGGTCTTCAGGGCAACAACTGGCTCAAACCCAAACCTGCGGCTTGACTGAGGCCCCCAGCTGTCCCCGGACTGAACCCCTAAAGGAGTGTGGCTGCTCTGGGACGGTGCTGACCCCATCATGTGAAAGCTTGGGACGGGCTGTTCCCCACGGAAGGAGTGCAGGCAGGCTGCAGGGACCAGGCAGCACCAAACTCCGGAAAACCTTGCGTCCTGCCGTAGCAGGGATGAATGTCACCACCCTGATGGAAAGCTATTTCCTTGATGGAAAGATATTTCCTAACACTCCTTTTGCCATAGCAATCACAGGTTCTATAATGTAGAAAACAAGCAAGCAGGCGAGCAAAACAGAGAGAGAGGGGCTTAGTTGTTGTTCCCCTGAAAAATAAGCAGAGCTCCCATGAGGTCTGTAAAAGCTTTGAGTATTACATACTGATTTTACACAGAAGGCGGTCGAACTACAACCCACAAGGACACTGATTTCAATAGGAATTAGAAGTCAGGCACCAAATTACCTTTGAAGGCCTGGCCTTTAATTACCGGTGTTACGGAAAGCAGTGCAAAAGCTGCTGATGAATAGCTAACGCCTAGTCGGAGTTTTGCAGACACTCAGCAATGACTGCCTCTGCTGTGAGGAACACATGGCATAAGACTGGAGGAAAGAAAAGGGAGTGAAGTTGAAGCTGAACAATGTCAGCCTGCATTGCTGGGTAAGAACAGACCTGCTAAATGCAAACGCATTGAAATACTAATTAAAGTCACAGAGCCCTATCAGCTACCTAGCCAGATCCACAAATCCCTAGCATATTAGATCACGTATTTTGGGATCAAAGCTGACATCCTGGACAGGTCACAGGGGTTTGTGTAGATACTTTACCCCTCATCCAGTTCCTCCACCATGTTAGCAACGTGCTTTTGCTTACCGTGAACCTGTGGCAGAGGGCTTAGATCAGCGCCAGATTAGCAGGGCTAAATTAAGAGTGGAGTTTGCATTGTGCCCTGAAAATGACTGAGTGTTGTTTTGATGTTTTAATTTTGGTAAAAACACAGACTGGCAGGAAAAAAAAGCAAGTCTGTCATCCCAGTAATGCTTCACATTGGCTCATTTACTGGTAGTACTGTGCAAGAGGGCACACCTTACGGAAGCCTGAGAGTTTTGGGATGGAGGCAATGACTAATTCCAAGTTGAAAAACTCCCCGGCATGGCATGTAGCTTTCTGTTAGTTTCCTGGAACAGGAAAGATAACAAAATCAGAGTAGTGAGAATAGCCTTAAAAGGAATTTGAAAATACTACTGGAAAATTATTATAAAAAGACAACAAATGCCAGCAAGTGTTAGAAAACATATAAAAAAATTTGCAGATAGTAGATACATGACAGCAAATGTCATCATCATGTCTCAGGGTAATAATACCATCACGTCTGCATTACTCTCACAGTCCTGCCAAAGGACTCTTCTTGCTCATTATTCAAAAACTTCTTTCTCCATAAGCATTAAAGCACTGAAACTGCCATGTTTGAGCAAAAACTCCATTGAGTCCATTTTCATGCTATTAACATGTCCCAGACTGGCTTCTTAAGGGAAAATGCACTAAACAGGTAGTCTGTTTGCAGAGGAAGTTCTCCCTCATCCTTAAAAGAATAAGTGTCTTAAAAACACGGTTTCTATATTGTTTCTTAATTCTATATTGTTTTTCAATCCTTGCTATTATGGCTCTGAATGCAATAATTAGCTGTAAGTACTCAATCAGCTTTGAATCCTACCCGTCTAATCAATCAGACAATACGCATTTGTTATTGTAGTCTGGTATATCTATCCCTCCAATCTCAAAGTTCACTCTTACCCCTCAAAAAACATTCACGTTTTATATAATTCAGTAGAAAAAATAGACAGGTTTTGTCGTGTGAAGTTTACATATTTCAGTATAATGAACACAGACTTTAAGTCCCAATTATGCACACGAAGCGATCTGAAAAAAAGTCCACGCTGTGTTTTCAGTGAGAGTTGTTGAAAAGAGGGAAACAGAACAATTGCTTTACGGAGGCGTTGCTTCCTTTAATAATTTGTGCCACATAAAGAATAGTTTTCACACTAGGTCATTCAAGAGAGATTTTGGTGGAATGTGATCATTCAGTTTATGCAGCAGAACCAAGCTACCACGATTTAATTCTGCTGCGTGCTCAATTTTTGTATTGTACACCCATCAGTTGTTAAAGCATATCTCCTGCTAAGCTGAAAGCATAAAAGAAAGAGTCTCAGGTCGCTTCTGAAAAGCTTGAAAATATTTTATTGATGTATTTGTAGCCCATACATCGCAGGAAGCGCTGCTGGGTTCGAGACAGAATTGAATGACCCTTCAGAGACGAGATTTTGTTAGTTTCCGATTTCGGTTGGGCTGTATAAAATTGATCATTTTTTTTCTTCAGCTCCAGGTCATTCATTCCGGACATTTTGATGAAGACTAAACGAGAGCAATTATGCATTCATGAGCAGGATGCTGAGGGCTTCACTTGGAAAACGGCAGGCTGATAACCAAAGTAAGCATCAAGTATCTTTCCCAAGGCTACTGCATAACGACGAAAACACCGCATCTCAAAGCACGTATTGAAGACGGCCTAGTGCTGCTCTTTAAACTGCTGCAGGTAAACCCATGGATTTAAAATAACTGGCCTCTTCATCTGGTGGGGCACGGCAGAGCTGCGCGGTGCCTAAAACGTAATGCGCGCTCTATAATGAAGAGCTTTGTGCGGCTACGAGGCAGAGCTGACAGATCCTATTTCAAAGTTATCTTTAATGCAAAAAACAAGAAACATTCCCGATTGTATCCATTACAATAAAGCTGCCGGATGATAAAGCCCGCTACCGAAATCATTTCAGTCGTGGACGGGAAATGAAATCCCTCTGAAGCCTGAATGCAGGCAAAATGCAAATCGCTCCCAACTGCCTCTAATATATGCATGTTTATATACGTCCTCGCTTTCACATACAAGGTGTCATTGTGAGCTCTGCTGCGGAGCCTGGTGTAACCTGAGCGCGGGGAAATGCTGACTTGGAAAGATGCATGACAAAGAGCCGGGCCCTGCCAGTGCTCCTTCTCATCGGTCCTGCCACAGGCCACCGGGCTGCGTAAGAACTACTCTCGGGAGAAATGGCTCCGAACTACTCTCGGGAGAAATGGCTCCGTATGCAATACCGTGCTAACGACATTAGGGAGAAAGCTGGCTGTCTCGAGCTAGCCCGAGAGTATTCGCATCGCAGAGGCAAATCCTAAGTGTTTGAGGGATTAGGCTAAAAGCTGGGAATGACTAGTCAAAATAGTCCCCAGTTCATCTGAAAAGTCTTTTATTGAGACGTTAATAATGTCACATCTCCACGCAGGGAAAGAGGGGCTGTCCTTAGCACAGCACAGCAGCACCACGCACGCACCACGCTGCCTTTCGCACGCGGAGAAAGGCTCGGGGTACGTGATTTCATCTTGCTGAAAACAAGGAAGCCAGTAGCAGAGGCTGTAACAGCATTGGATCTGGCCCAAAATACTTCACCTTGTGGAGATTTCTGTTGAATGAAAGTTGTTCATTCAGAGTCCCCGCAGATTTCCAAACCAGCTGAAAACTGCAATTTGAAAAAAAAAAACTTAAGGGCTGTTCACAATATGATGTTGTGAAGGAAGGAACAGTAGGCTGCACACAAACTGTAAGTGCTCATTTTAGGCTATTTCACTCAAATAATAACACCATACTTTATTCAGGACGTATGTGGCTTGCATATGTTTACAACGAAAGCAGTGCCATGCATGAAACAGAAGCAGAATTGTTTCAGAGACATTGCAACATACATTATCCAGACGCACTCCAGCTGGACAGATTCGTGAAAGTCAGAGGCATAGGTAAGAGCTGGTTCCAGTTATTATAGGTGTCATTTTAAAAAATTAAAGAGCCATGAAGTGCGTCGGCTCCATTCTCCTCCCTTCCCTCCCGCCTTCCCGTTTCGTTAAATAAATCCATCATGTCCTTTTTCCCTGGGTGGATTTCTTCATCACCGATTCCATTGTTCTGTGATGGAACGGAACAGAACAAAGGTTACCAGATCATATTTCAAATCACTCATCTGGTCTGGTAAAAGCTCAAAAACTCAAGAGAGTTTAAATATGCTTAGATGCTGTTAAAAAGCAACCTGGCCCTATTTAAAAAAAAAAACAAAAACATACCACCAATTAAGCCAACCATCCCAATTCATTTGGACATTTGGCAAAAACAACTTCGAACATATTCCTGTACTTCATTTATTTTACTGGTACATCATAGAATTAAGGACCATTGTTGCAGCCATCTTGTTCTCTGTCTCTCTTTGGAGAGAGTCTCTCTATTTTCAGTTTGCTGTTTGTAAAAAAAAGATACACAGCCAGGTAATGGTTGGTGTAATATTTTATCTTCATGCTTTCTTCCAGAGCGTTCAGAGAGAAGCTTAACAAGGGAACAATGTGCTCTGGTGCTCCCCGCAGATCCCGAGAGATATATTCAAATGGTGAGCTTTGATAACCCCATCCCGCTCCTCGGGTTTGCTCAGCCTACTGGAAAAGTAAAGGAACACAATAATCAAAGGCCCCGCCGCACTGCATTCCCTCCGGAGCCTCGGGAGGCCTCTCCGGGGGCCTCTTTCCCAATGAAAAATGCCGACCATGGTGCAGCATGACTAAGTAGCTAGGCGTTTTTAAACACATTTCTCCTTATCTAGGGAGTAAAGGGAATCACTCAGAATATCGTTGGGCCTTTAAGGGTTATTAGGACACCTGAAAAACAACAGAGACACAACTTTGGAACATCATGAACTGCAACTATGTTTTTGCATTCTCACCCAGTTAATTTTTGCTTTTCAGCAAAATATTGCACAAATTCCTACCTCTTTCAGCCTCTGTCCTTCATCAAGCATGGTGAAACTTGAATTATTAGGGTATTATTATATTAATGGAGTCTGTGGGAGTCAGAAACCTCAAGCAGTTAATTCACATACTTTATAACCAGAAGCTGAAAAACAGCTCGAGCCATTGTAAGGAAAATAACTCATTGACACTGTAAGAAACAAAGGAAAACTGTTTAAGCACTGTTTGTCTAAAATGAAAGCACAATAATGCTTTGAAAGGGAAGAAGCTGTAATAAGTATGGAAAACTTACTACAGTTACTAGAGATGTTAATCAAGTCTCACCCACTGATTTCAGAGTGGGATCCAGACTCCTGGTGTCACTAAACCTTACAGAGAAATAAAACTAATTACACTTCAGCATTTCTAGACCTTGAGATTTTTAATCACATATACAGTCTTGTTTAACAGTTCATTCACTTTATGCAGGCAAGTTACATGTTTTTGTAGAAGTGTCTGGAAGTGCATCTAGAATGCATCGCCTGTCCACTGTTTTATTTACAGTTTTTCCCAATGAAAATCAGTAGCTAATAAATCAAAGCATAATTACACAAACACAAAAATACAATCATTAACATTTTACTGGATACAAATGATAAGCATAAGGAAATGTCCATGTACACTCACTGACATGAATTTGTGTTAGTTTGCTATTAATATATGATACTCTAGATTCGTGGTAATGTAACTGAAAGACAGATGTGTATTTAAAAAAAAATTAGAGCGCCACTCATGTTTGACATGATCTTATACTGAGATAAATATCTATACACAGTGATATGATCATGTATACTCACATGTGGTCATACCAACATTTTTTTTTTTTTCCTGACAAGGTATTATCATCAAGGTAGTCGAACCTCCTCAACAAAGCTTGCTTTGATCAAGTACCAGATAATAGTATCTAAAGTGTTGGGTGATACAGAAACAATCTGTGCAAGTGTAGCAATTTTGATTGAGAAAATTTTTAAAAAGTAGTATTTACAAAGGTAACTTAAATTCAGTGATTAAATTAAGACTCCAGTCTTCATATTCCAAACACCTGATCGTTCAATTTCTTTTTTTTGGCGTTTTGCTCTCCTCTCTCCACTCCTTCTCCCTACCGCAAATATTAGCCCATGTTTAAAGTAAACTATCACAATTAAAACTCTTCAAAAAAAAAAAAAAAANAAAAAAGCAGCACTAGAACATTACTCAAAAGATTCCATAAGTCCTTCATAATTAAGGAAAGTTCCAGGAGCAAAAAGAACTTATACAACTTGTAGAACATGGGAGGAGAAATAGGGGAAAGAGGAGACATTTACCCCTTGCTTTTTTTTTTTTTTGTCTGAACTTCATTTGCAAAAAGCTCCTGGTACTTTTCCCAATGTTTCCACACCTCTGGCACATATGGTTTAATATACAAACAAATTAAATAAAATGTCAAATTCAAATTCCCACTGTAAATAATTCAACTCTTATGAAAACTAGTGGGTTTTAGCTATTTCAAAACTAGTCCTGCCTGGCTAGCCATTTGGTTAGGACTCGGAAGTTAAATAAGAGGATTCTTACAAAAATTTGGTATTCTATTTTAGCCTTTTAACAATTTCATACAAACAAAATCTAGAAGAAACCCTTTTTACTGATATTTCATTTCTTTTGCATATATCTTACTACCCAAAGGTTATAACCATATATGTTGTGCGAGAAACAGACCACTTGAGCTTTTCTGTGTTTTCTAGTGGTTCTGAGCCTGTTGAGTTTAATGAATTTAAATGGAAAATAAAATCTCTTCAAGTCCTTATTCTAAATAGTAGATAAACCCTCTAGCCTTTTTCTTGGTGGAACGTTATCATCCATCCTCATTATAAGATACTGCATTTCTTCTCAGCTTTAAATCAGGGGTTGCCAATATTGTCTCGTTTTGCTTCCATCTTGTTTTTCAAATTCCAACTCATTTGGTGAAAGAGCTCATCGTTTTGCTCCCTGCTGAAGTAGGTCTTTTCACACTGGTCAGCTTTGGAAAGTCAGAATACTGAGTGCTTCTCTAGGTCAGACTGGTACTAATTTGAGTATGGAGTGGAACCAAGCTGGTTTGATGTAGAATTTGGACTGATTTATTTTCATGCTGGGTCGGAGATCTAGACATCTCAGATGGTTCAGGAAAGTGGGTGGGGAGTGGTAGCCATTTCCATGCCAGTCTCTTAACAGCAAAAATACAGAAGAGAAACTGAGAGAATGAAAAGAAGACTTGTGGTTGAATGAAGGGAATTTCCATGTCCCTGAGGGGTGGTATTGTTCACTGAATTTGTGACAGTTGACAGAGAAATGGAACTTGCTGAAGAATTGTTTGAAGGTGTTGGATTTGTTCCATTGGGATCGCAGTAGATCTAGAATGCGGGGGGAGGAAAAATAACAAAAAGGAGGTTTTGTGGTTATTTTTTTTCTTTAAAAAAAATCAGAAGACAAATTAGTAGTAACAAACAATGTGTAGCACCACTCACAGTACTCACATACGATACACACAACTGCTCATGCCTCTTATTGTGCAGTTAAGGACAAAGACATTTTGAATAGCATGCAAAGAGGGATTTGTTAAACAAATAGATCTAACATTTTTCTAAATGTTTTTCTGTTGTCACGTAACTAGCACTTTATCAAAAACCTGCACTAAAACAAAGGTTAGAATAGAGAAGTAGGTTTCAAAAACCTCACACCAAAAAAAAAAAAGGCAAATGTAAAGCTATGCAAAGACAAATCTTAGGGTAAAAAAAAAAGACTTTCAGACAACTGCATGAATTCATTGTCTTTGCAGACTAAGCCACAAACAAAAGTATGAACAAACTACGGTGAAGAACCTATTGATACTGTTTCTGGGGCTGGTTTGGAGATTCCTTTCAAGCAATGGTGGGGCTTATGTGAACCGACTTAATATTTCAGCCTCTCTCATCTCCTGTCTGGCTGTGGTAGTGCTGAACTGCAGAACTTAACACAATGGAACTATACTGATTAAATCATAGCTGATCTGCTTGCTAGAGCACATAAATAGGAGATGCGATGAAAAGGCCATATAATATTAGCAAATTTAAAAAATGCTAACAGAAAGCAAAATCAAAAAATACAATTTTTTCTCCCTAACTCTGTATTATATGGATAGAACATAAAAATTTGCACCCTGTGTAACTTCAGTATCAAGCTATTTCCTACACATGCACAGGAAAACTTTCAAAGCTAAGCTAACATGTTCTTTTCTTCCAGTGAAAAAAGCATGTGATACATGAGGACAAAAAACAAGGGCAAGAACCACACCTGCTCCCTAAAAATGAGCATAGTTTAGCAAGCTTGGCTTCGGATCAGTGGCAGCAAACTTGTATTATATCAGAGCCTTCTGATATGCTCTGACACTGGTAACTGAAGTAAAAACAAATGTCTTTTTAAAGAAGAGCAGTTAGTTTAATAAATAATGCTTTCCATGAGAGGTGTCCTTATTTTCTCATATTTCTAGTGCTGCTGAGAAAATTAATTTTCTTTAGCAGAAAAAAATAATTATAGTGTCTCAATGCTGAAGCCATGAAGTCAATATTAATTTTACTTAAAAATTGCATGAGCATTTTCTCCTTAAAAAAAAAAGCATGTAATTGAAAAATATCAGGTTAGTGTAAAGCTTCTCGTAGTCAGGGTTTTTGGCAACCAGCAACATGCTGGAAGCAATTTAGGACTGCAGGGTAAAAATTGCTGTGTGGAAGTTTCTGTTGAAACCAGTCTGAAAGTGATCAATAATGAATTGCAGAGTTAATAACCTACAAGCTGAATCCGAGGCAAGTCCCAACCCGCCCTGGAATTTTTTTTTTCTTTTCAGTCTTCATACAAAGTCTCCGCCGCTGTTTCACACTTGGTTATACATTTTTAAAGTTTTCTTAGTTTTAAGCAGAAAGCCTAGTTTCTGGATTTATTTTTTTGGGGGGGTGGAAGAGGAAGGGCTTAGAGCCAAGTTCCATAATCCATCACGATAGATGGGACCCCAGAAAGATCTTCTTAAGGAGCATGTGACAAATACCGGTAACCCAAAGGGTCTGATCCTGCTCTCATCGCTGCCAAGGGCAAGACTCCCCTGGCCGCGACGGAGAAGGAATAATGCCCTTCCTTACGAAGAAAGGGGTGGGTGGGGGAAGAATATTTAAAACAATCTCCAGCAATCCCTTCGCTGTTTATTTTTATGATATTGTGTTATTGACCCCTTTTGAAAAGGTGGTCTCTGGGAGGAGGACATCGATCCGATCGGTACCCGGGAGCCCCGCTTGGCTTGGCTGAAAGGCAAATCACTACCGCACTCGTTACCTTTGTGCCAAGACCAAGGCTCTGCCAGCACAGCAGCCAGAGACCGGCCTCTTTGCTCCAGGGCCCCCAAACCTCCCCGAGGGGAGGGCAGGGGGGCATCGGGACCAGGGTCTCGCTGCCCTCCAGCTGCCACGCTGGGAGCCCAGCCGGGTTGGCCGGGACCGTTCCCCTTCTCTTCAGCGGGGGAACGGCCGCCCCCTCCGCCGCTCACACGGCACCTTCCCCTCCAGGACCCCCCGGGAAGAAACGCGGCGGACTCCCCAACTTCGTTTCCTTTCCATTTGAGCGGGGTCACTCCACGCCGCCGCCATCCCGGGGCGTTGGGCTCGGGCGGGCGGCGGGGACGAGCCCGAGCCCGACCCCCACCGCTCGGAGGGCTGCGGGGACGAGCCCACCGGCGGGCGGCGCGGCCCCTCCCCAACCGGGGCTGCCCGGGCTCGTTTCTCTCACCCCGCCGCCGCCGTCGCCCCGAGGCGGAGGCGGGGAGGGGGGAAGCCGCCCGCCACCCACGGGCCGCCCGGCGGGGCGCCACGGCGGGCTCCGGGCGGCGAGATGGCGGCGGCACCCCTCACGGCCACGCGCCCAACGGCTCCTCAGGAGACACCCTCCACACACACCCCCATCCCCGCTCCTGAGGCGACCGCCGCGGCGGGTGAGGGAGGGTCCCGGCGTGGCCGCTCTGCCGTCCCTCACACACGGGCCGGCGGCGCGGGGGAAGCTCCGAGCCGCTCCGGCTCTCACCTGCGTGGGTAGGAGGAGGGCCAGGAGCAGGAGCCCCAGGCCCAGCCGCGCCGCCAGCGCCGTCCCCATGCCCGTCCGCTGCTGTGCCACCACCGCGGGCCGCGCTGCTGCCGGTGCCGGTGCTCCTGCCGCCGTGGCTGCGGGCGAGAGGGATGCGCCGCTCAGCCGCGCCCGCCTTTTTATGGCAGCGCGGGCTGCCCGTGACGCCCCGCCGCCGCCTTCCCCCTCCCCCTCTTCCTCCTCCTCCTCCTCTTCCCCACACCTCTCCTCCCGCCCGAGACATCCGCTGCCCCGCAAGTCGCTGCCTCCCCCTCGGCCCCTGTCCCCCGGGGCCCCCGGAGGGGCCCGCTTCTCCCCCCCGCCCCGCCCCGGGCCGCGCCGCGCCGCGCCGCTGGGGCAGTGCCTGCGGGAGCGGGGTCGGGTCCCGCCGGCCTCTCTTCGACAAACACCAGAGCTTTGTTCCCCCCTTCCCTTCCCTCCCCTTCCCTCCCCGGCCCTGCTTCGGTCTTGCAGGCGACGGTGACTTTGTGTAGCGCCGGCGTCGTGTTCTGGTGTGGAGGGACTGGCAGGGGTTGAGTTGCGGGTACTCTAGAGGAACGCTTATCTTTATAAAAACGTCGGGCTTTTTTATTTAAAAAACAAAACAAAACAACACAATCAAATAATGGCTGAGAGAAGGAAAGGTAAAGAAAGCTGCAAGTATTTCCACATGACGGGAACAGCGGGTGAAAGGCTGAGGGGTTTAAGAACCCGTCTTGTTCAGCGCTGCCTCACCGCCAGCGCTCAGGCTCCAGACCACAGGTTGCAATTTCGAGCACTCCTTGGATCTAAATATTTTATTATTACCATTACTTCTTAAAGAGGAGGGAACCTGTGTAACAAGTGTGACGGAAGGTTCTTCCAGCTGTAGGCTCTGCATACGCAAGGTTCTAGCTTTCTGGCACAGTAAATACTGTAGTTACAGTGTACCTCCTCCCTTAATAGGCTGAAGATTGATTGTGCCAGTGCCTCACCAAATCAGACAGGTATCTCAGGGTACAGCCAAACTAACAAAGCTAGTCTGTGTCCACTTTATAAACTACAAAAAAGAGACATTGATGTGCTGATTTTATTGTGATAAAGCGGTTGTTTCCATTTAAAAGAAGAGGAAGGTGTCCTGCTAGCTCAGACTAATCCATGGATTTTAAGATTGGATGCGCTCGTGTTTATCTCGGAACAAAGTGTGAGGAGGAGATACCCACATTTAGCGCAACATAACTCATTTGCCATCTCCAGGGGCAGGACTGCTTTTCAGGAGTTTCCAAGGTCATTGGTAGAACTCAGTCCCAAAGCACAGGAAATGTGGAGATGCACCGCAGAACACAACGCTGGGACTTGTGTTAGGCAAAATGTATAATTCTAAACCAAGTCCCACGCTAATTGCTTCAGAATGCCTGACAAAGCTATAGTTATTTTGGTTTTCCAGGAATAAAGGCATTTTGCAAGCTGTACCACCCAAAATATCAATCCTTATTCTGTACCAGATGAAAGATCTTCCAAGAGCTACACGAAGCCTGAAGCACTCCTGAAGTAACATTTCCCTGTTTTTTATAAACACCTGATCATAGTCAGAGTCCAGTTCCTAACTATGAGAGGCGTGGTCTATATATAGAGTAACCATGGCAATAGTCATCAAATTAAGGGTCTTTGGTCTCTGAATACTCACTCATTGTCTGCTGAAAGCTGGTTACCAGAAGAGGGGTTTGCATGGTTATAGACATATAATAAGAGAAAAAAATGAAACCGTGATTATTACCTAAAATAGAAAAGGGGTGACGAAGCTGAAAACTTTCCTATTACTACTTTTCCTTGCAAAACATTTTGCTTTAGTTGTAATGGTTAAAATGAAATCACAAAAGGCCACCTTTTCACTCAGGAGACATGCCTAACTCACAAAAAGGTGAAGTTCCTTGTGAGAGGTCACGTGAGTCATAGTGATAGAGGGTTCGGACTGTTTCAACACCAGATCCCTTGGAGGAGATGAGAAAGGAAGGGGATCTGGTTAGGGCTCCATGATAGTCAAAGCAAAGAATATCCTAGTGTAAAGCTGACAGAGATGCTTTCCATTATAATCTCCCCCACCTTATTTAGCAGAAAAGGAAGTGACACAGCTGTTGCATGATCCCATAGGGATGATAACTGGCTGTTGCAGGCTAAAGCAGCAGCTGAGACACGTTAATGTCAAAGCTGGGACAGATAAGGGTGAAGGAATAGCTATCAGATGGCCTTTCCCATTCTCTCTACCCCGTGCGCCTTACCTGAGGTCTGGAACTAGGTCTGTAAAAAACGAGGATGACGCACGGTTCTTGTAAGGTGGCATGAACCAACACAGCATTATACAGCTGCTAATTACTATTACACAGGGTGTTGCACTTTTGGCATTTTAACAAGTTTCAGTGAAAATGGGGGTATCTTTCTTTTTCCTAAAAATATTATGAAGTCTGTTCCTGTAACAGCCTTTTAAATAAATAAAAATGCAGAGGTTTTAAAACGTTTGGCAGAAATGATAAATTACTGAAATAATAAAGCTATGTTAAGCTTATGTTCTGAGGACAAAAACCACGCCTTTCTGAAATATTCCTGAAATACTAAAGCAAATAAGAAAATGTACTGGCAGCAAGGAAAAAGCGCTAAAAATATTTTAAGCTCAAGATATTCTTTGAAATTTTTGTCATTGGAAATGATAATTATAATGCTTCTGTTGCATTATATTTCTACAATCAACACTCCCCATTCAGGAAAGCTGTAATATTATTGATTCCTCCTGAACACTTAAATCATCTGCACACCTAATTCCAAAATATTTACTTTTTTTTTTCAGCTAAAGTCTATAACGGAGTCTGCAAAAGATGAGTCTGAGCAAGAGACCAGGACCCAATATATGGATTTTTCTACGAGATGAGGGACACTGTAACTGAGTTGAGAACTCTACAAAGTGAAGCACTGCTATCTGGTGGCCAAAAGGCACTTCTGATTTTTTTTCTGTCAGAGAAGACAATATACTCTCTCAGTTAAACATCCTTTGATAGCAGTTTGCTCTACGAGCTTTCACAGTGTTGAGAGGCATTGTTAAATATTGTTAAATCCTCATTGTTCTGCTTCCTTTGTTTTTTCTAGGTCAGAACAGTACTTAGCACCTCTCCCAGTTAAATACATAATCTTTGATGAGATAGGCTCAGAAAGAGAAGGGAGAAATCTGCTTTGATCTTTTGGGTTAAGTGCAAGTTCATCTGTATGTTCCACCAGTGACTTTTAAGTTGATTGAACTTTGCAATAGTCAAAACTTTCAATCCAACGATCAGAAGCAAAACTTGTGCTGCTTCATATAATGCATTAACAAAATCAGCTAAAATGACTGGCAGAAAAAAATGTAATTAGTCATCTATAAAAAGAAGCAGACAAGTAGTGTCTGAGATGTATAAGTAATGTATTTAAATTTGGACAAGCTTTAGCAAAATAAGTTTAGCCAGAGCATTGAGTAGAATTCATGAGAACTAATTTTAACTTAACCATTAATTTACTCTTGTCTTTTAGCTGCCAATCTCAATCCATCTAACCTTAAATATTTTAGGAGCATCAATTGCCATTGAGAATCACTGGATCCTGTGATCCCAACCAGCTCTTCACTATCCTTGGCTGTATGTAGACTGGAACTTATCACACCCTGTGGCCCATCCCAGGGTCTTCACCCATTTTAAGCTCACACTGGACTGCACTGCAGCTCTCAGTACTCACCTGCGTAATACTTATATTATGAGTTATTTTGGTTAACCCTCATCTGTGACCATGTTATGCATTTATATGTTAGAAACTGATCTTTTTTCAAAGGGCAACTTTGAAGAGAGAAATCCAGCTTTCCAGTGTGTATCGACCAGCGCGTATATGCTGATGTACGCTGACATCATCTGGTGATAAATATCTTTGATGTCCTTTTTTTGCCATATGGATTTTGCCTTGAGAAACTCACGGGTCAATATTTCCTAATATATAGGAGCGCTATCTTTTCATAAACTAGGCTGGCCCTTCTCTTGCTACTTGTTTAGCAGAAAGGATCTATCTTGCAGCAGCACCAAAGCTCCAGCCATGTAATCCAAACTTGCCAGCCCTTTTGAAGCCCCCTTCCTTCCAGTTGCACATTCACTATTGTTGCAGAAAAAGACTGAAATACTGGTGGGAGCTGGCTGGTTGAAACTGATTTTAGACAACTGGATAAAGCTGTTTGGCATGTGTCTTGGGTAAGAACTTGGGATATATATTGAGGAGTACGTTCCCTCTTCCAGTGGAGGATTTGTATCACATTTATGTTAGTAGAGCTTTTAATGGAAGGCATGATTGGTGGTACTGCAAATCCCCACTTGGTAATAAATGTTGATTGGATTCAACTGTATGTGTCTCCAGACATGATCCAGACCTTCATTACACCAGGATTCCATCAGTGCCACTGTTTCCCTTCTATGTTGATCTGAGGCAAAAAGCATCGGGCTGCTTAATTATAGGTATATAGTTACAGAAGTAAACAAAGCCATGATTTCCAGCCCTGAATCATAAGCCTAGAAGTCTGAGCAGAAGTGAAATTGTGATTTCAGAAATAGTCTCAAGAAGAAATGCCGCCCTAATACCCATGGATCTTTTGACTTCTGGGTAGACTTCAAGGGGTGGTGTCAGCTTACACAATTAGGTGTACCTTCAGATCTGCTTGAAAGCACACCTTTCTCCCCAAGTCAAACAAACTCTTGGGTGACATCGATACAAACAAATTTAACGGTAGCAGAGCCTGTTCTTTGGCCTTGAGGCCAACAGACATGTCTAGCCACGTCCATACTATTAAACTCTCCTAGCCTCCAGAAAAGGATGGCTGAATCTAAACTGCCTATAGGTAGGTAGTTGTCCCTGGCCTGGGCCAACCCCTGAATCATGTTCAGGAATTGTCTGAAATCGTGCTACTTGATATGGAAAAAAACCAAGACAGGGCTTTCCTTCAACTCATGAGGCATAATGTCAGATAACAGGTCTATAGACATGAAGAAGTAAAAATGATCAAATGTCATTTTCTCCATCTTCTGATTTGAGGTAGGTTTAAACACAATTCTCAGAAAAAAAATCAGTGAAGGGTATTCCACAGCCCATAGGACTCCTGGGTTTTTTTTTTGCCAAACTATCTTTGCAGAATATTTCTCTTAATAAAAAGTCATCTTTGCGGCAAATTTGAGGTAATGATTTATTACATCGCCATAGTAAAGTGCACAGACAATAATGATGGCCAGATTTGTGACAAAATGTTTACCGGTTGAAGATACATCAAGCACTTCGCATTGAGAGGAGGAAGGAAGGGTCACGTGACAGCAGCCTTCTACATCTAAGTGAGCCTTCCTGGAAACCCTTGATAGATGATGAAGGGAAACAAGTGCTTCTATGATGTAATTTGTCTCATTTCAACATAGACATCTGAAACAGATTAATCACATCCCGGAGATGGCTACACCTCTTCACTGACTATCAAAAGAGTGTAGATGATTAGCTCAGACATTTGTCACTATGTTTTGCCTTATTTTGAGGAACAGGTTCCATTCTTCAACCTTTCTTCATAGGATTGCTCTGCATTTTCCTGGCTTTCCTTTGTACTCTCTCAAATCTGTCTTCATTAGACCACGTTGTCCAAAGTAGCACACTCTACTCAAGCTGAGAGTTCAGTGTTCAACAATTCTGTTGATGCAGCTTAGAAAGAAATTTGTCTTTTTTTTTTTGCAGAGGCAGCTTCATAATGTTTGTGGTGTGATGCAATTTTGAGATTCTCTCGCTCCATTTCTTGAACAACAGTGCAATGTTAGCACTTTTACCACCTCCTTGAATTTTCCTTCTATGATAAGACTTATTACTAATTGCAATTAGTGCAACCAAGTTCTCACCATTATCTTGAGCGCTAGCCCTGTACATCTGTGATTTCTCCCATGGGATATGATATTCTGCATTACCTCTCTTACCAGTGGATGAAAAGTTAGTTAGTTATCTTGATATTATACTATTACTTCATTTTGCTTCTTTCCAAACAAATTAAAAAATATTCATCCTTATTAGTCATCTTAACCATCATCATTACTTTATGACTGTTGGGATTTCTTCTATCCCTGGCACATTCCAAGTCCTATGTTTTTAGCCCTGCCTACCAAGCATTTTTCTGATAACAGTGGAAGTCTTTATCTTCTTTTGAGAAGTGTTGAAAATCCGTATCTTGCAATTTGAATCTAGTATTCTTCCATTTCCCTTTTTTTGTTTGTTATTGTTTGCTTATTTTCTGTCCGTACTTACCACCTTCTCTTTGCCACTAGACAGGGCAGATTTTTACCCACAGTTATCAAAAAGATAGTCTATATAAAAAGAGAGCTTCCTTACGGAGTATGCAGTTTCAGAATTCATCCCCAGTCATGACTGCTGCACGGCACCCTGAAAAGGTTTATGCTTTTGTAAACTTTTCTGAGTAATTTCTAGTTTGACTATGAGACAGGCAGAGAAAACAACATAATGAGAATGAACCATGGAGAAATCTGACCAACAGGAACAGAGAAAGTTGGAGCTGTTTATTTTGGAATACAAAAGAAGAACAAATATGCTTAAAAGGTGTACAAATGGACAAGTTCCAGAAGGTAGATCAGCTCTTCTTCCCATTTCATAATAGGAAAAGGGACCAGTCTAGGATTTGAAAAGATGAACTGCTGAAAGGAAACACGTATCATGTATCAGTAAGAGTGTTAAGACTTCATGTATCTTTTAGATGGTGAACTCTTTGTCACAGGGTATCATCAGGCAAGGTGCACAGGAGGAGTGGTCACAGAGTGATGAGAACATCCAGGGTTTAAATAACAAGTGTTGCAAGGACACGCTTCCCTGGCAGACAGATCATCCCAGATCTTCCTACCGTGTGATTTACACATCTTTTATACCTCTGGAGCTGCACACTGTGAAAGGATGAGACAGCCTTTACACCAAGCAATACGATTATTCTGATATTCTATCCTTCCCTATTGCACCTGTATTTACATTATTTCTTTTTTTTTATATATATCAAAGGTGTATTGAAACCTACAGACACGTTTTTCTTTCCTAATGCAGTAATGTTTAGAAATGCTAATCAAGGCAACTTTTTCCCTTAGCCACAATGGAAGCTGAAGTGCTTTGAACAGCCTTTTTTCTGCTTTTAAAAGCAAACCTGAAACAAAACATGATTTAAAAAAAACTAAACCAAACCAAACCAAAACCCCAACTTTAATTGTACACAGATGGAGGAACAATTTAAATTTCCTCATTGGAAATTAATTATGTTAGACTTGCATGCATATATCTTGAATTAGTTACTATCAATTACAGAAGAGAACATTATATTCTAAATAGTAAAGCCATTAATCTGAGGAGAATACAGAGGAAAAACAGAAGTAAACAAATAATTCAAACTAATTAACATTTGCTCATGGAATGTGTTGTTTTATGGCTAATAAGTAAGGTTCAAATAACAAATGTTTAATTGATTGCTTTTCCTTTTTATTGCATTTACCACCCGCTGTTAACAGTAGCTAGATAAATCCTAGAGCAGCAACCAAAACCAGCAGGTCCGGAGCATGTTCACTACAGAATGAATGAATGTCTGAAAACTTGGCTTGGGAAACAGTACATTAACTTTTCCTACAAAAAATCATTGTGTTTTAGATAACTGGCCGACAAGAAAGTGAGGGAAAAACAAACAAACAAATCTCATTGCAAACCTTTCACCAAACCGGGGAGCTGAAGAATTCGCAGTGGAACTGTGGACCTTTTAATCTCCAAGTAGGTTGAATACCGGGCTGACTGACAGAAGTTACTCACTGTTTTCCTTCCATTTGCTTAACTGCTAATGTAACATTGATTTTCAGTGGCAAGGAAGCTATGTATTTCTGGTTTAGGTGGGTCACCGTGCTCTGACTTATTAGGGTGGCCTCTATCACCTTCTTTAGCGCTGGCCAGAGCAGTCTGCACTGCCCACCTCCATTTTCTTTCTCCTTATGGCTCAATGTGGCCTTCTACTGTAAAAGAGGACAGGCAGACAAAAGCCAAATTAGTCAGGTAGTGAAAAAGATGGGGAAAAAAAGAATGTTACTTTAGGAAGTGCCTATTTTTCCATCACTTAAAGAAATACAAAACAATACCTAAAACTCATCCACCTTACCTTACTCATCTAATTATCCATCTGTGATGTCAAAGATGAATTTTCAAGGAACAAGAATGCTGCAGGCGAAGGTGCTTTGTGAGACCTCATTCACTTCTGGAAAAGGATTTTCAGTGCAGGACGCCAATGTGGCTGCAGGAAAAAGCAGGCAGAAGTTCATAATGCAGTTGTTATTGCAAGAAATGACATAGCAACACTGAGAGTTGGTAAATAGAGAGAGACAGAGCCAAGTTTCAGTGTACATTGGGGTTGGAGACATTAAAGGTATCCTAAAGAGAATAAACCAAATGTTTTATAGTAAAAAAATAGCACAGTAGATTATATCATCAAATGGGAAGGAAAGGAAAATCAGTTTAGAGCAGTGTGTCGACTGAAAAGGCAGCAGTGGAAGGGCCAGGAAAAGAGCTTCTGCTGCATGAGAGATTAGGTTTGAGAGATGTGCTTTAGAGATAGAGATGGTAGGATTATTTGGTCACAAACTGGATGCAAGGAACAAGCTCGAGGAATTGTCTCCAGACTATGGACTAAGAAAAGAGAACATCTAAGCAGTTACACTGGGCGTGTAACACTGGAAGAGGTGAATCAGCAGTCAGGGAGATTTAGCTCATTATTCAAATGAGTGTGGGCAAACGTAAAGGTGGTGCTTACATGGGGACACTCTGTTTTCTCAGGCTGCATAAATATGCATAGAACACTCTCCAGCCACCTCCTCAGTGCACCATGAAATAAGCGGTGTAATTTAAAAGGCGTGTGGTTCCAACAAGGTAATGCTGAAGCTAAATCTGCAGTGACAAGTAATCTGGTGAGATGTGCACTGCAGAATGTTAGTCAGAGCTACTCACAGGGCCAGAACGGCAACATGGTGCTCTTGACTTTATTTTGAGATGCAGTAAGTGTCAGCAGATCTACTGATGTCACTTGACCGACCTTGCAGGAAAATAAAGGTAACAAAAAACCCTAGGCAGTAGGGAGGGAATTCCCAATTACACATTCCAACATACAGGTCAAAAGCTATTAAGAATTCTCTCTATGATCTACCAAAATTAAAAGACTAATCTCCTTGTGCATAGTAGGGAGTATATTGAAATATACAAAATGAAACCCGTAAACAAGAGAGGAATTACCCTTCCTATACAGGACATGATTCTACTGAAAAAAAAAAAAGGAAAAAAAAGNAAGGAAAAAAAAGAAAAAAAGAGAAGCAATTCTATGACAATAATCATTGGAAGGAGAATATGTCTTAGTCAGACTAATTTCTCACTCAGACTTCAAAAGGATACACAGACCACCACTAATCTGCAAGAAAAAAAAAAGATCACTGTTTCTTACCAAAGCTGAAACTTTTGACTGTATGTTGCCGAGGTGTCGTATGATATATATATATTAAAAAAAAAAAAGCTTAAAGTCACGTGAAAGCAGCTTAAAGAACATCTTCATCAGATGCATGTATGACTAGCCTGTGTTTGAGCAAAGCCCCGTGAGAGCCGCAGCCTGAGCTTGTGGCAGCTTTGAGAGGGAGCTATTCACTGCCATCTAATGGCAACCTGGAAGAAGAGAAAAATTAGACAGTGGTCTTCACCCCGTTGGAATATTTCGGTTGTAATCACAGTTTGATATAATTAAAGTAGGACTAATGAATATTAACTCAGTTTTTGCCTTTTTGGTCATTAAAAAATGCACTTAGTAACCCAGGTTGGGAGTTGCCAAGACCTCACACAACTGGAGTACAAATCTTAAATACAAGGTAGATTTAGATTGGATATTAGGAAAAATTTCTTCACAGAAAAGATTTTCAAGCATTGGAACAGGCTGCCCAGGGAAGTGGTGGAGTCGCCATCCCTGCAGGTATTTAAAAACCAAGTAGACATGGTGCTGAGGGACATGGTTTAGTGGTGATTTTGGCAGTGTTAGGTTGATGGTTGGACTCGATGATCTTAAAGGTCCCTTCCAACCTAGACAATTCTATTATTCTATGATTCTAAGTGCTTTCATGACTCTTCTTACTCTGTGGCATGGAGGGAATCTGATGTCAAGGAGACCCGTGTGACACTGAAGTTCCTCTACAGTCCAGGGCTGAATGAGTCCTAACAAAAACCTTGGAAAGGATCTGCTTTTGTGACTGAGACATAATAGTAACATGATGTACCTTCTAACTAATACAACTAGAACAGTCGCCCATGTAGCTGGACTGGGAAATGAAGCAAGCATGACAGAGGTTATGCCACTGTTTGGAGCTGCACAATGATGAGATAAATCAGATGCATGGTGCCTGTTCATGACATCCAAGTTATGTTTCCTCTATGGCTGGAGAGGGACCTGTTTGAGTGCCACCCTATTAACCTTCTGCAAACCGTAAGGCCTGCAGGAAAGGGTACTGAATGATGAATTGATTACTTTCTGGTTTTGTTAGATGCCACTATATCACCATATTTGAAGAATTTAAGAGACAGAGTGACTTTAGGCACATTCTTCACCTTGCCTTTCAATATGAAGATGCAATAAAGATGTATAATGCCAGAGTAACCTAGAAAGGCACTAATACATATAACTTTGTTTACTAAGAGTAAGTTATCTTCACTCTCA
Source organism: Anarhynchus alexandrinus (assembly GCA_008711295.1). NCBI lineage: Eukaryota > Metazoa > Chordata > Aves > Charadriiformes > Charadriidae > Anarhynchus > Anarhynchus alexandrinus. The sequence goes on from VUYV01000108.1 coordinate 2,754,533, forward strand.
GCAAAGTTAGAGCATGACTTTAAGCCTGCGTGAGACAAATCAAACTCTAAAATCTCTGAAAAAAATGGGGTGTATGGAAAACTAGGTTGGGGTGGGGGTGTGTTGGGTTTTGTGTATGGGTTTTTCCCCCATAGAAGAGGTATCATTTCTGCTCAGGGAATCCCCACTGTTCAGACATTCATTTCTGTTCTGACTCACTATGTGCCACTATGAATGCAAGAAAGTTACTCTTACCAACTTTTTTTTTCCCCCTCTGTAGGGATGTATGTATATTTTAAGACATATGGGGGGAAAGTGCTAAAAAGCTAACAGCTAAATGAAATTGGTCAGAATCTCACAGAACTGGGCACTGGAACATTCAAAATACCTAAAGACATTAAGATGTTTGCAGTTTCCTTCCTGGTAAGGTTTCTAAGGAGGGGAAATAGCTTTGCCAAGGAATTGCTCCATTACAAAATATCCCTGACATAAAACCCTCACGTTTTATGACAAAGTTTATACAGGTGTAAAATTAAGCAATCACTTATAATGCCCATGCTAATTGCACAGCTGCTGTGCAGCAGTAGCTCCACAGTTATATCACTTGCCGCATTTGCTGATAACTTCCCAAGGGAGGATTGGTCTGTCAGGGGAGGTGATGGGCGTTTGAAAGCAGAACTTCAAAGCTGAAGAGTTCTCCCGTCTGCCGAAATTACTCTGAACCTCGTACAGCCATTTACATCAGGGCCAGAGGCTGCTGATCTGACGGAGCTGTGTTTTGTAGGGATATAGAGAATTTCCCCAACGCTGAGCAGAGCGCTCAGCAGCAGCCAGAGAGGCACGGCCGATGCGTGACAGAGAGAAAGCTGGGGGAAGACAGGAGGGATGGACCTCTCCTGGTTTCGGAGCTCCAAAAAGAAGGGATTATGGATCACCCCCAATAGCGGAGACGTGGAGTGGAAGAGGGAGGTGTGATGTGAAGGAAAATAACAAAGACAGGGGAAACCCAGGCCACAAAGGGATTTGGATTAGATTGCCATCGTGGCCAAGACATTAAAATTAACCTGTGGTCAGGAAACTTCAGCATCTGCTGCAGGCGTTTCCCCAGGTGAGAGGTTTCCACTGCTCTCTGGTTTGGACTGGGGGGGGGAAGGGCTAAAAAGGCAGGTTGGCCCTTGGCGCTGCGCTCCGGGCGGCTCGGTCCCATTGAAACCCTCCAAGGAGCATTGCAGAGGGAAGGCGGGGGGGGTAGGTGCGCGAAATCCAAACCGTGTGAGAAGCACTGACATGGTTCCCCCCCTCCGCAGCTCTCCGACTGTGCGAACCGGAGAGCGGCATTGGCGGTGGGGGAGGGCAAACCCTGCCCGGGGGGGTCCCGCCGGCAGCCGGTGCGCCGGGCCCCGGCCCCGCCAGAGGGCGCCGAGCCCGGGCTGAGGCGGCTCCGCCTCCGGCNCGTCGGTGGAGCTGGCGGGGCCGGCCGGGGGGGTGGGCCTGCGCGCCGCGGCCGCCGCGGAGGGCAGCGGGCAGAGAAGCCGGGGCTCCCCGCGCCCTCCGCCACCGAGGGGCCTAACGGCGGGTCAGGGACCGTCCCCGGGGCGGGGGGGTGAGGTGTCTGCGGGCCCCCGCCGCAGGCCGCGACAGTGGGCCTTGGCATGGCTGCCTGCTTTTGAACGGGCTTCCAGCCTTCAGCAGCCTCCGGCCCTGTCCGTGTCCGTTCCCCCCCGCCCCGGAGAGGGCGAGTGGTGGGTGAATCTCTGTCCGCCTTCGGGTTTCATGAGGGGAAGAGGCCGCCCGTCCCCTCGGCCGGCCTGGCAGGGCCTGGCGCAGCGGCCGGTTGTGCCCGCCGGCCAACGGGGAGCAAAGTAAGATGGAGCCCTAAAAATAAGCAATAATTAATAATCATAATTGTTTGCACATTGAAATAACTCTTCTAGGCATTTGCCCCCAAACTGCGGAGAGACACAAGTCTTATGGGAGGATTGCACCATCCTGAATTTTAAACTATATGTCATATATATCCTAAGTTCACATATTTAAATGAAAATTTTAAAAAAAAAAAAAAAACNTGTGGTTAGTTTTTTACGGCCAATAATTGCCCTCATTGACCAGGGCTTTTTCCCAACCACAAAAAAGGCCTCGTTGAGATTTCGGCAGAGTTTACCTGGGCGTGGGGAAAACAAGCTCCAGTCTCATGAAGAGACACGTGTTTCCACACGTATAAGGCCATAATAAAAGGCAGCGCTCCACCTAGCTAAGAAGGACTGTAAATCAATTTCTGAGAGTATTGAAAGACATCTGGGGTTTTTGGGGGTGTTTCCACCTACTTGTCCCAGGTTAGAGATGGCTGCAGAAAGGAGCAGTACTGGGGACCCTTGCACATGGGACTGGTGGTGGTGGTGTCAGTCCTGTTGCAGTACATGAGAGCAGGGTTATTTCTCCTGAATTCTACCATGATGCTGTTTGCCATTGGAGAAAGAGGGGGAAACATTGTGTGGCATTCTCCCGCGCAGGACTGTTGTGGTCTTAGCAGAGACTGAAGTTAAGCAGCTCTCGACTCTTCTGGGTTTACTTGCTTGCGGTATTGAGCAAGTGGATTTTATTGGGAATGTCATGATAAATGTAGGTCTCCCTATGCTTTTTATGACATAGTTAACTTCGTTTCTGTGTCTTTTGTGAATTGTATTTCAGATGTAGGGAGGAAAATGCCACAAATATGTTCAGACAGTTAATATGAAACACCAGAAAAGGAATTATGGAGTATTCTGCTGGGGTTTTTAGTGTTTGTTTTTCATCTGGTGTTTTAGCTGTTTGTAATGGCGGACAGTATATGAGAAAGATCATAAAGCAGTATAAGTCTTGTACTTTTAGATGATGCATTGCTCTATAGGGAACTAGATAATCATCTTTTTGGAGTAACTATTATGCCATACCTGGACAGATCCTTCCAATAGTCACAGCAGTTGCTCATTTTTACTTACGCATGTTTGTTTCATTTTAGGGTATGCTATGACTGGCTTCAGACTCCCCATCACTACTTTTAGAAAACTAAATGTCTGGTTTGGACTGTGGGAGAAATTCCCCTCTAATAAACTGTATCTCTCTTGGAGGAGAAGCATATTCTGTACCTGTCAAGCAAGCACTGTAAACTACAGAAGATGTTTCAGTTTTTCCCCAGTAAAACTCTGTGCACTGAGACTTTCTCCAGAGTATATCTCAGTACTTTCTCTGCGGAACAAAAGTAACAAAAGCTCTAAAAGGAGCAGACAAACTGTACAAGAGGAAGAGGAAGAAGAGGATGAAGACAAAGAGGAAAGCGATTTGGAAGATGAATTTGAAGATGACCCCAACGTAGTAAAAGATTACAAGGATCTTGAAAAAGTAGTGCAGTCTCTTCGATATGATGTGATCATGAAAGCTGGTCTAGACATTGCAAGAAAGTAAGTATGGAAGAAACAACCTGCTGATGAGAAAGATGTCATGCATCTAAAATTTGAGTTTTGATTCCCTGTTATTGCTGGAATAATTCGGTATTTGAGGGTTTTTTGGTGTAGCTGTTTTGACTGCCTGAAAATACGTTTTGGATGTATGGGTGTTCTTGTTTGTTTCACCTTTGAAACAGCCTGTTTTCTGCTTTTCACTGTCTACAATATTTCTAAGATTGCTATGGAGGCATTTTCTATAAGTTACTATTTATTTAAAATGAAGAAAATGCAAAATACTGTATTCAATGATACAAAAAGACCTGATTTGAGATTAAGGGAGTAAAATAATACGCTACTTAATGGCTGTAGAAATAGGTGATGGCAAGTGTAAACCTAACATTCTAGGTCAACCAGGTAAATGTACAGTCTATAAATATGTCACAATGTTTGATCTAATGCAACCTACAGAAGCCTTCTATTGCAATGTTGTTTGAACAGAATATTAGTATAACTTGATCAATTAAAAATTATTAAACTGGCTGGTGCAGGAAAGGGGACATTATTCATGGGATATTCAGGAGACAGGTCTTTAGAAACAGCTTTTTATTGCTGGCACCTGTGGCACAGAGCAACTGTACTCTTATTATTTCATTTCACATCTATGAAAGACTTTTTCTTTATTTCCAGTTCAAGTCTGTCCTGACCTTAAATAAAGGTATCCTTTATGCACAAATTAGAGTTGTGGAAATGTGCCTTGCATATGAGTGGTGGTCTTATGTATCTGCAGAGAAACAATTGCACTTGGTCTGCTGCACACTGTAAATGCAATAAAACCTTGTTTTTCTTCAGTAAAGTAGAAGATGCATTCTACAATAATGAACTCAGGCTGAATGGAGAAAAACTATGGAAGAAAAGTAGAACTGTAAGACTTTTTAAAATTTAAATCTTTTAATACAGTACAAGAAAATAACTAAGGCATGACCTCTTCTTCTCCCTCCTTTTACTTGGGTCAGAAGAGCTAACCACTAAATCGTTCTGCAAAAGTGAATGAATAGCATTGCTAACTCCGCTTCCAGCTCTGTGTGTGTGACTGTGATTCCCTGGGTAAGATATTATTCCCTAAGGCAGACAGGAGGCTTGTGATATTAGAGAGTAAAATCTAAGGCTGAAAGTCAGGAGAAGGCAGATGGTAGCAAGGACACAACTTTCTAAGTTGCTGAAGGAAGTGATGATAGATGTGAGGTTGATGGAGTAGGAATGATTAAATCTGAGATATTGGTGGACCAGGCATGTGATTAAAGAAAAAGAGAAATTTTGATGATAGAAAGGGATTGAAACTGGGGTAGCTCAGGAAGGGTTATTGTATCTGTAATACAGCACACAGGAACACAGGGGAAGAGCCAGAAGGGTTGCAGGCCATGCTTTTTCCCAACAGAGCTCACCAGAGTGGTGACAAACATACTTCTACCCACCCTTTATGTGAGGGTGATCCTAGGTGGCAGTTACTGTCATCAAAGGGCAATAAGAAGAGAAGTTTTAATTCCTGATCCCCTAAAGTTAAGGCTAGTTTTTGAGAGGCATACTGCTTTTGTGACTTTTGAAAGGAACATAAGGAGTTGACCAGCACTCTTGTTTTTTAAAGCATTTTAAACTGTTTTAAAGGAAGGAGGGAGATGTTTGCGTTTTGCTGGTTTGTCTCTGTGTTGATACAAAAAGATTGGCAGGAAACGCCCTTCAGGAAAAAAAAACATACTACGTTACACCTTTTTCACAGAGTTAAGTGTCGGTTGTAGAACAGGAAGGGTAAAGCTCTCGGCAGAGAAGGTCATAGACATTTAATTGCTTATTGCCAGGGCTTTCCTAGATGTTCATAGCTGGAGGATTTATAATGGGTCTGGTATTGCCTGCCTTCCTCCTCTCCTGTGAGATAAGAATATTAAATACAAAGAAAGGAACAAAATTAAAATTGGACATAGACTGCGGGGATTTGTTTTCCCCAGGGCATGTTTATAATCACTCATCTTCTCTTTCTGTTTCCAGGTGAAAATTGGTGACACGTTGGATCTCATAGTAGGTGAAGATAAAGAAACAGGAACTGCTGTAGTTATGCGGGTAGTCTTAAAAAAAGTATCTGACAAAACTGAAAGTGAAAAATACAAAGTAATTTTGAGGCGTTGGAAAAACTTAAAAGTGCCCAAACAGGATGTACTTAAGTAACAGGGGGTTGCATGTGGCAGCATAAGATTTTTGCAGAAAGCTATATTTGTTGTTAAATATGAATTTTGGTTAAACAAAATTACAGTACCCTTTTTTAAGGGCTTGTGTTAGAACATTACCTCCTTCTGCTGTGTACATCGGTATTCATGCAATAAGCCTGTCACTTTTTGCTGTTAGTTTTGTTTCATGGTACTGTGGGATAAAAGATCCAATCCTTACATTTCCAGGCAGTTTCCATACAGATGTTATATATAATGAACCAATAAAGACTAATTTGATCACTGTTTAATTGCTATCTAGTTTTGTTAATCAGAAAGATTACATTAAAACTGACATCACAACAAGCAGAATTGCTTTCTTAGTTTTATCTCTAGATTCATGAAGTAGGGATAATAGGGATAAAAAAACCAATTACGTAAAATTGCTTCCTTTTTCATTATTGGTTTCATCTTGGTTAACAATACCGAGTCCATGCTTATATACACTGCTGCTATACCAAGAATACAAAAGGATACTGATTGCAGCTGTGTATTTCTAAGCAGGAAACTTCATGGTGACAGAGAATGAATCATGGCAAAGATGCTCTGCTCTCATGGAGAAGACACATCAGTGAGGAGACACGTGTAGCACTGCTGATTTTTACCATTTAAGTAACCATGCAGAGGAAAATGAAATCTCGGTTTGTCACATACTCATTTCAGGGTGGCATTTAAGAGAATATTTAATACTTAAGTGATCTGAGCAAAGGTCAGACCGTACTGTGAGAAAAAACTCATGTCTGTATTGCTACAGGAATATACTGTCACTTAGGACAGACATCTCGGGAGTCACCACTCGGCACTTATAATGTTGAACACATGCTTCTCCCAACACAAGCAACTTGTTGGATGAACTGTGGCGCAGACAGAATTTTTATTCTGTTTATATATGCTTAGACAGCCACACGGAGGTGTGTGTCTACAGGAAAGCTGGCCAGTAGGAGCAGGTAGCTACTGTTCATTCCGTTCATGGTCTGCCCCATGCCTAGTCTGAAGAGCACAGAGGGAAGAAGGTAGCCCAGAAGAGGCAGCCAGAGCATCCTCCAGGACACTCTCTCGTGGGTGTTTCTGAAATCTGAATGGGCAGGTATGAAATTGTTGCTCACAAAGCAAACCCAGTGGTCTGGTTAAGTATCATACTATCAATCAGGCACACACATAAAAGCTCTGGTAAAGTAATGACTGGATTTTGACTGCATACGATGTGTCTGAGGTGAGAGGAAGCAATGGTGTTCGCCTGGTTAGGAGCACGTGGGAACTGTTGGGCTGAACTGCCAACAGCTACTCGATGACTGTGTTTAAGCAGGCTGTACCTGCTGCTGTCCTTAGGCTTGGAAGTGGTGGCTGATGAGTGTGGGACTTAGAATCATTTCTAGCTTTCTTCAGGCATAGCTACAAATCTGTGCTGTTCTGACCTTTTGTTTTTTTGATGATTGTGTAAATGCTTAAAGACGCAGATAAATGTCTAGTTGTTGTTTTAGAGGCATGGTGACCTTTTTAAAAAATTGGTTCTTAAGAGGACATGATCCTGGAAAGCTTTCCTAGGGGATTTTGGTGATCCTTACGCTGCAGAAGTGAAGGGATTCAGCATAGCAAGCACCCAGAGGAACACGGCAGGCTGTACTTTCACTGCGGGCATTGCTGTCTCCACTGTATTTGTTGGAGCTTGCACCAAGCGCTATGGAAATAAACAGATGAGACACATCCTCTGTTCCCCAATTCCACTTACCATTGCTATTCTAAGTGGCTCCCATAATCTCCAGGGATGCTGAGAGAAACAAGTAGAAAGGTGCGTTGTGAGTAATATGTCAGTGAGCTCCAGTTGCTGGTCAGCAACCATTCGTTACCTGTCAAGTGCCTATCAGGATGTCCGGTCACACTGCCTGTGACCTCCAGCAGTAGTAGCTTACACACCAGAGCTTACAGGGCCGGAATAGGACCCTGCTCGTAAACCCCAGGAATGCTTTGGGGCTTGGGGGATAGCCAAGGTACAGACATGAAGAAAATCACTGTCTGAAAAGGTCTGTTCTGTCTAGGATACAAACAGTAACAACAAAAAAAGCCAGCACCTGCCTGGTGTCCAAGATGGGCAGGGAAGTTGCATCCCTGAAAGCCATTGACAAGAAAGAGCGCTGGCACGGTAATTTCTTGAGTTGGACAGAATATGAATACAATATTAGGCCAAAACCTTAGATTTTAGCTTCTGGAATAGCCTATTGGGAAGTAAAGCAGACAAGAACTTGCAATCAAGACTTAGCCCTTTCCTAATGATGACAGAGAGACTTTTTACCAGGGCCTGTAGTGACAGACCAAGGAGCACTGGTTTTAAACTGGAAAAGGGTAGATTTAGATTGGAGGTAAGGAATACATTTTTTATGATGAAGGTGGTGAGAGATGGGAACAGGTTGCCCAGAGAAATTGTGGATATTCCATCCCTGGAAGTGTTCAAGGTCAGGATGGATGGGGCTTTGAGCAACCTGATCTAGTGAAAGATGTCCCTGCCAATGGTGAAGGGGTGGGGGGGTGACAGGGATGGACTAGATGATCTTTGAAGGTCCCTTCCAACCCAAAGCATTCTCTGATTCTATGACTGCCACCAAAACCAGGTCTTCACTGACAGACGAAGGTAGAAATAGGCTTTCATAGGTTTTAAGTGTTGATCCATTGCTGGTATCAGCAAAGTAAAGGAAGAGAAAGGCAGACTTCCTAAGGAGTCTTGTGGTGGGTGAGAGCACCCTATGCAGATTCAGGATTGAGATGGTTGGAGAGAGAACTATACCTGTTGGCTTCAGTCACAGAAAAGAAAGCTTGTCACAGGCAGGATGATCTCAGAGGAAAACTATGACAGCAGGAAAGGGAGTAGCTGTTGCGTTTGGCTACATTGATCTGTCCTGGATAAGCTTCTCTATTGATCCGACCCTTTTATTGGGGCCTGGCACTGTTGAGCAGGTTGTGCTCGTTTCTGCAGCCTTTAAACATGTGGACTGTGAGCTAAAGAAAGGCAAGGCTTGGTTAATGACTGACGCGAGAGCCAGGCGAGCACAGCCAGCATGTGTTCCGGGAGGTGCAGGAACAGGTACATCACAGACACAGTTTTTGCCGGACCTTCAGGGGACTTTTAGGCAATGTAGGCTCACATAGACTGTGTGTATGTAAAGCATACATAATAAACTCATCTAGGAATCAGTTGTGCACCTTCCCTTCATCAGCCATGAATTTAAGATGATGGAGTCCCTCTGATAACACGGTCAACGGTTCAGTCAGATGACATGGCAGAGTAGTGAGAAGTGGTCAAACAAAAGGTTTAACGATCTCCCCAAAACAGAGAATCTGCCACTAGTCAACTGCGAAATCTCTAGTGCCACCCAGTATTGAGTGGAGGGAGACACACAAATGCTTTTCCTCCTGCTCAGAGTTCAGGGTATGGACAGTGAACTGGGTAAGTGATCGCTGCTTCTGCCCTTCTGTCACTGCTGTAATGAATGTCCTGCTCCAGGACATGGGAATCTGCCATTCTTAGTCTGCATGGTGGAGGAACCATAGGAAAGGGCTTCCTTGCGGAGATACTGCTGAGAGAGGTTTGGCTTGAGAAGTGACTGACAAGTTCACTGGAGGCTGCCCAGATGACTATGCCGTCCGAAGCACCTCTGCATTAACCACAGACGAAACCATCCTTAATGCTGGTTGTCGGGCACAGAGCCCAGAACGGCCAGCACACCTTGCACAGAGGGATGACCTTGGTCCCAAAGCCTGTCTGGTCCTGTAAGAGGCAGGCACCCTCAGGTGGTGGGTACAGGACCCAGTTGTCGCTGGCACAGCACGCAGCATTATCTGACAGCTTTGCGCGTTTCACCCGCTGCAGCAGCAATGTTACACGCTGCAGCATCTGCAGCACGTGGGCCAGGCTGCGTTACGGAGTGGGGCGTGGGGGGATCCTGCGAAGGAATAGGAGGGAATTGCTCACACAGGAGCTGGACTCGGGTCTGGCAGAAGACTCAGCCTGGTCAACTAAAGCAGCCACATACTGACACTCCTGAACAGGTTCTGAGTTCTGCTGCCTACAGATCGCCACAGAGAGAGAGAAGGGGTTATACTATGACCTCCCCCCTGCCCCCAAAATAATAGGAAATTATTTTTTCCTATAGAACAGAAAAGCACCGAAGTGTTTCTGGGTTTTATTTTGGGGTGGTTTGGTTTTTTTTTCTTGCAATGGCATGCCAGAACAGGACAGTCTACCTTCAGCAGCTACCAAATTACAGTGCTCAACAACCTGTGCAGGCCAATTGCGGTGGTCATTCTATGAAGGCATGTATGGGGAAAGGAATGCGAAAGGGGTGTGTGGGAGCCATGCAAATCTGAGTACCGCTGAAGCTAAAAAATTCTTCAGCTTCCAGCACTTGAGTATTCAGTGCACATACAGACAAGCACTTCAAGGAGACCCTGTGTTTTTTAATTCTTGGAACAAGGAAAGATAAGGGAGCAAGAGAGACAAGGGACAGCATTACATGACACAAAACCAAATTCATAGGTTTTATACAAGGGATCAAAGCTCAAACATAGGATGTGATGCTATTGAGTGACTCATTCCTACCACTGACAGGTACCTCGGGATTTTCTTTTCGCAGGAAAACATTTGTAGACCGTGCTAACACACTACCTTATAAGTTAATGAGTGGTACGCTCCTGAAAGTGTAACAATTAAAGGAGCATTTTGCTTCCCAAGGAAGCGAGCACTAACACACACCACTACAAAATGCCTCTGGAAACAATGACAAACAGCTGTTTTGCCATAATGAAATTTGTGAAGGAAATTGGGAATGATTACTTGACATTTGTGTGTGTGTGTGTAGATATTAATTAGCTGATCTTCCTCTAGTCTTCAGCAATCACAATTTATTATGTTTCCATCTATTAACGCAAATTTTAGTGTGACTGGATACACGATGATTTTGCCCATTTTTTGACTGAGAAGTCATACTAAATTTTTTTAAAGAAAATAAGGAAAACCTAGTTAAAAAAAAAAAGAACATTTGTTTTATTCATGTTTGCCTTGGGGGGAGGGGAGGGGAGAAAGGGGAGAAGTAGGAAAAGAATATGTCATATTCTCCAGAAAAGCTTTACTTCCCTTCTATTACAGCTCTTGCCTTCCTCTGAGAATCAGAGTTCTTCCTTCTGAATTGTTAATGAAAGAAAAGTGCTCAGTGGGGACCACAGCCCCATCATGGAGCAGATCAGGAAAGGGAGTAAGCAGGTGGTTTGCCCATGTCACAGGCTTTTCTGGCCACTCGCTAGAAAAGATGACACCTAGAAAATGACAAAAATGAAAGGGAATATGCTGGATAAAAATAATACAGTGTAGGGGCTAGTCTCCTGCCAGTCAGATGAGGTACAAGGAAAATGTTGTGAACATGATGGAGTTTTGATTTTGTTAGGAGTTGTCTGATTCCAGCACTGGGACTGGCCAACGCAGGGCAGCTCCTTCAGCCAGCGCTCTGCTGCAGGAGAGATGACCTCTCAGAACAGGATTTATATGAGCTGTGACAAAGATAACAGTGAGTATTATGTATTCTGTAAGAAATTTCTTTAAGAAATTAAAACTATCACTAGCAGTGAGAAGTTTAGACAAATGACTTTTATAATAGAGGGGGAAAAATGAGGATTTCGAAAGCACTGTTACTACTAGAAATTTATCTGTCTTAATATTTACTAGGACAAAAAAGTAGATAGGAAAGAATGAAGACAAACAAATAGGGATTTCTTTCTTCTTCTTTCTTAGCAACAACAAGCATAAAAGAGAATTAAGAGATGAAACTAAACCATCGCTTCAGCTATTCTTTTTAAACAACTTCAAGCACATTTGAAAAGATGTTTTCAGCATGTTCCTGAGAAAAAACTCCTAACTCTGTTGGTGCCAACTGAGTTGCAGGAACAATGGAAAAAATCACGAAGTCAAACCGAGGAAGTGAAGAAATTTTGGCAATGACAGTGATGGAGTTTGTTTCACTTACTCAGAAAAATCATAGACATGAACCTACCATGCCTATTCTCCATAGATTTTAAGTGCAATCAACTAAAATGTGCATGGTAAGTAAGAACACTTGCCAATTTATGCCCCATCCTCTGCACAGGCAAGCTTAAGACACTGAATATTCCATCTGTTTCACATCCCTTTAATCAGTGAAACAAAATCTGAATAAAAATAAATTATGAATAAAACCTGCATATTATTTTCTGTGCTTCTTGGGGCCGTAGAATTCACATTAGCCTCTTCCAGCATGGAAATTAGACCTGGTGTGCCTTCGTAAAGCATCAAGCACACAATTCTGTTTCTCACTGTTATAATGTAATACAAATATCAAACAATAACTGAAGAGACAAATGACAGATTTAAAAAAAAATGTATCTAGAAATAAATTATATGCATTTTGAAGACAAGCAAAAACAGTCACAAACATTTCCTAGCACATGAAACACTTTGGTGGCTGCAATGCATTAGCATAACAAAGCGGCCGACTTCAAGTAAAGATTTTTCTCATTTGCAAACTTGCTTGCTGAATAGAATACAGTTAACGGGCAATAAACTGATGCATACTTGATCTCCCTTTTGATGTCCTGTTTTACATCTTTTACAGAGCTTCTTTTACAGAGCTTCTAAGTAAGTTTTTAATTTGTAGAAAATGGGTAAGGCCCAAAAATAAAGAGCTACGATATATTACAGTGTTTCTTTTAGAAAGCTGTTGGAAGTGGGCTATTCAATGCTTATCCAAAGCTGATCTATTTAAACTATAAGAAGTAGATAGAGACACTTGATATTCACCTTAACAGGGTTTACTGACCTGGTAGGTAGAAAGTAATGTTCATCCATAGGAAGCCTGTGTGTGCATGGCTATGCGTGTTCCAAACACTTCAATATCTAGCAATCTTCCTATCATAGCATCGCTTTCAAAACGACAAGTTTATTCTTTTAAACAAAAAAAAAGTCTGAAAGACAGAAGAATCTTTTTTAAAAGGCTGCAGCAAACCAGGGTATTTTCATTTATGTATTATCTGACAACCTGAGGTTATCTCAGATCTTAGTAACAGACTTTATAGGAAAAAAATTCCTGCTCGTACTCAAGCAATCACCAGACAACATTCCTCTTGTATGAAAATAATATACCTTTAATTTATTTACAAGACTGACCAACTGGATGAAGTGGCTGTACTTCAGATGCACTGCAAGAGCTTTCATTAGTGAACTATGTCACTATTCATATGTCTGTATTTTCTTGATATCAGTTATAAAACATACAATCAAATGAATCATGAAAGGGTTGTGAAGAGTGAGATACAAGGAATGTACACAGCAATTACACAGAAGTTAAGAGAAAAAAAAAGAAAATCTTTCTATACCCACTTTAAAAAATGTAATTTCAAAAGGTGAAAATTGTTTTTTCACTACTTAGTAGATAATATGAATGGACTGATTTTTTGACTTAATGTCAACATCTACAGTAAAAGCCAGTATGTCTCAAATTTGCATGCTAGCTAGTAACATCTGTCAATTGTACAAAAGTTTAATATATATCGAATTCTTCTGGGAGCTTTGACATCACTAAGTGGTGAAACATGTATGACATTAAGATAAGAAAATATAATTATATTTCTTACCTTCTGGCCAGCTATTCACAACAACAAATTAAGCAGCTGTTAATAATTTCTGTCATTTTATATCTCCCATAAAAGTGCATGTAAAAAATTTCACAGAGGTGCTAGGTAGCATACAATTACAAGAGAAAGCCTTGGTTTCTGATACATTCAATTTGCTAAATTTTTGCACTAAAATGAAAGATAAGATGCAGACATCGTGGTATCAGTTCTTTATCTTTGGTAAAATGTTCTCATTTTATTATCGCCATATTTGCTCTGATATCCATTTTGTGCATGGTCTGCTATTATTTAAACCAACAGGAAACATTTAAATGGATATAAACAGTATCAGTGTATTATTTAGTACATTCATGACTTTCTTCATACATTCTTTGAGAATGTTGTGAGCATAGGGGGGAAATGAGCAAATGCTACAATCTATTATGATTTACTCCCGGTTTAACATAATACTCTTACTATTTTCTTGCCATTAGAAAAAACATTTTGTTTTGCTTTTAAAAGAAAGGGATCAATATGACTCTAAAAACAATAATCTCTAAAAATCTGAAGTAAAAATATCAAGTATTTTGTACTTTCTTACGAATGCTAATAGAAAATTACACTGGAACTGACTTAAAATTTGATACTATGACCCATCTAAGTAAACAACAAAAAAGGACCACAGAGAACATCAACAATTGCTCCAAGGTGTTCCAGCAACGGTCAGTAAGTGATCACTGTCTTTACGGTCTTAAAAATCCATGTCTGACTCTCTCACCATTTCTATCAGTATTAAAAGAAAAATAAAAGAAAAAAGAGGAAAACTAGTTTTAAAGCAGCACTCTCCAGTGACAAATCATACAGCAAATTCACATTGAGTTCTGGGTGGTCTTTGTTACACTTGACCATATTGATGATGCAAACTTGACCGTATGACCTAAGTTATACATACACAGTTATGCCTCCAAACAGCTACTAATTACACTAAATCAATTTGGCGAAGTGAGAGAGTTTGATATCCCCACACCCAAAATATCCAGATGGTGCTGCATTCACACACATAGAATAAGTTACATTACCACAGCTCATACGTGGGGACCCTGAAACACTTAGTTCCATCGCAAAACCGATCTTTGCACGTACTTCATATATACGCAATTCAGTATGAATACTGGAAACCTTTGGAATCACGATTTTAATAGAGAGCAAGGTCTAAAATTTTTCTAAGTTCTTGTTTCGTGTCTTTTTGTTGTTGTTGTTGTCTTTGTTATTTTACAAATTGAGTGGCAAGCAGGAGATGGCAAGACGTTCCACGGGTATAGGCTTGGGTCTGTTCTGCTGGCTTTATTCAGACGAGCCATCCTCAGTCACACCAGCAGTGACACTGGACAAAACAAAAAAAGAACTCACAGGGGCAGGATCAAGCTTGTGGTGTCAGTATAAAAAACCATTCACATTGCGTCTATGTTCACATCTTAATTCGTCAACAACTAATCTCTTGGTTTCAGAAATAAAACCTGAGGAACACTCAAAAATGCAAATGACACCATTCTGACCCATTCTTTGACACAGTATTATTATTTTCAGTATCTCGGTATCATCAAGAACAAAACAAATGTGAAGCTGCAATTACTGTAGAAGCAAAGTCTAATATTCCAATGATTTCCAATGAACATGGCACTTTCAAATTGAAATTGAGTTTAAATTTCAAACTCTGAATTAAGTAACAAGACTGTTTATAAGGGGTTAACGAAAAACTGCCCCTGAAGAGCACAACGATTTAAAAAAAAAAATCTTTATTGTTAGAAAGTGATAAAAAAGGAAGATGCAGAAATGGGGAGTGGAGTAATACAGTTTCAATACATGTATTTGCACCAGTGAAAATCATGCTTTTAGCAAGTCATTGATAACTCTGTCACCGATGACTTACGGTCTTTACCCATGTACAAATGTAGTAAGCCACTTCCCACTGCTGCGGTGCCCACATAGATGCAACACACACATTAGAACGCAACAAACTTAGTGCCTGACTGTCCTAGATGCTGAGCACCCTCAGCTCCCGACAGGCCCCTCAGTCTAAACCAAAGCATAATCCTGACAATAATTTAGTGGTCAAAGTCTTAGGAATTTTTTGCTTTCTTTGCTTTTTTCAGTATATCACACTTTTTTCTGTTAGGACGCCGGCATCTTTCATCAATGCTCGGTATACATTCATAATGCCATACTTCTTCCATTTTCTCCACGGGGTAAACTGCCTCCACGTAATGACGGATCAGTCTCAGTCTGATAGGATCGAGCTGTTTTTTGTTACAAGCACCTGAATGGTTGTATTGCAGTCTGAGATTCTCTGGAGTAAAGAGTTCGGGAAAGAGTCTTACGAGAAGCCTGGCAGCAAAGTTGCCGACTGACAGGCTCTGCTGCACTATCTCTCTTACCTCCTTATCAGACAGCAAATACAGAGAAGGCACAGGGAAGTCTGGATTAGGAACAACGAGTTCGTCGAGTGGTATCTTGCAAAAATCCTTGCTGCTTCTTTCTGGCGGCAGCGGCGGCCCTTCGAATTCTTCTCGAAACCTCTCGGGGTTTATTGCATAGCTGAGAAATTCCCTCCTGTCGGGCCCCGGCACGTGGATTTTCCGTTGCTGTTGGTACGTGCGCCTTTGCTCCGTGTCTCTTCGCCGACACCTCTCATCAAGCTTCCCAACAAACTCCAACGTCCACACTCTGTCATTCTTTGCTCTGGGGTACAGTATCTGCACATAATGTCGAATTAATTTAATTCTAGTGGGGTCGAGCTGTTTCTTGCCTAAAGATCCACTACAGTTGTATTGCTTCCGTAAGTTTTCATGAGTAAACAGTTCAGGAAATAAGAGAACAAGCAATCGAGAGGCAAAGTTGCCTATGGAAAGACTGCTTTCATATATGCTTTTAATCTGTTCTTTGTTCAACAGGTAATCTGGGACAGGGACATCAAAATCGGGAGGGGGAAAGTCAAGTTTGTCAAAGTCTATGGGTACAAGCCAAATTTTTTTTGAGCGTCTGCCAGGTTTTTCATATTCAAAACTGTCTTCCACTTTTATGATTGATACATCATCTGGTAAACTAGAAGAATCGTAACAGTCATCTCTCATCTGATCACATTCACTTCCATCCATATAAGTATTTTCAAGCTCATCATTTATTCGCTGAACACACTGCTGCAACCAGGCTTCTTCTTCTTGCACATCTGGGAAGTAAATTTCAGTGTACCTGCGGATTATTTGAAGCCGATGAGGATCCAGCAGTTGCTTTCCGGAGTCTCCAAAGCAGCTGTACCTTTCAGCTAATTTTCTGTGGTCGAAGAGTTCTGGAAACAACCTGTGTAACAAAAAAACAGAAAATTCCCCTGGAGAAGAAGCTTCATCTAAAAATTCATTGAGATCCTGAGCATCCAGCATGTAATCTGAGGCAATGGCACTACTCCTGTCCAAGGACAAAGCTTCCTCCTGCTCTTTATCCTCCATAAAATGAGAGGATTCGACCTGCTCAGTCTCATAAAAACTGGACGATTGCACATTCTGCTGACTGTTTTCCATTTCCCTTTGAGCCCAAAATCTATTGAAAAAATCGTTGACTTGAGGCAAACACTCCACCTGCCACACAGCTGTATTCTTCACAGAAGGATAACAAACTTCCACGTAGTTGCGGATAAGCTGCAGATGAAGAGATTCAAGTTTCCTTTTGTTGAGAAAGCCGCACGCGCTGCAGCTTCTGCTGAACTCATCATCGCTGAAGAGCTCTGGGAAGAGCTGCACCAGCAACCGGCAAGCTAGGTCTCCACCTGACGTGCTTTGATCCATGATTTGTTTGAGCTCCGCAGAAGTCAGCTGGTACTCCGGGGGAGGCCTGAAGTCTGCAACGGACTCTGCTGGACTCACTTGCTTTTTAATTCTGCTAACCTCCAGAGACAACAGGTCAACTTTACTGTGAAGCTGAGTCATATTGGTATTGAGGGTGTTAAGCGTGTAAAACATTTTCTGTATCAAAGAATAAATATTTGGGTCAGAATCTGCAGTGGCCGCTGTTACGGCAATGGCTGCAGCCGAGTCCCTTTTGCGTTGATCGTTCAAAGTCCGAAGATGCGAGGGACTGCTGGGGTTGATTTTTTCAAACAACTCGTAAGAAGCAAACTGCTCTGCTCCTGGCGGGTTCTTCTTCTCCGTGATTTTGTGTGAGATGCCATAGAGAGGTTTTTTGTAAGATGGAGTGGTTATGTCACTGAAGGATTCTTCTTCACAGAGCCACGTTACGTTAGGATTCTTGTTCTTGTTTGGCTGCTCTGCATTTACCTGAGTGGGTGAGCCAGTATCTCTGTTCTTCATGTTTGAAAGGGGGCCCTTTGAATGAATAAATATTGTATTAGTAAGACTGCCTTAAAAATATTAGCTATAAATATATGCCCCTTGAGCAGGCAGTTACATAAATATGCAAAGTCAAATTTTCTCCAGAGGACTTAGTTGTGTTAAATACATCAAAATTAATAAATTGGCTAGGAAAAATAAAAATACAGTAAAGTATTATTTAGGTTTTTTGTTTTGTTTTGGCTCACAGCTTTCTCCGTGGAAGAGAAATGCAGTAATAATCCTTAGCACTCTTTACCCACGGAGCTCTAAATACTCTCCCAAATTAAGTATCAATATGCTTCACCTTGCGTATGAGGATCTTGGGCTGTAGAGAATTTGGGTGGCAACAAGTCAGCAACAGAGCCAAGAATAGAATCCAGATTTTCTGACTCCTAGTCCTGTGACCTTGCCACTGCCTCCAACAACGGCATTTAACGCTACAGCACTCTCTTTAGGTTAACTTTTGAAAATACCACAAAGGCTATAAGACACCAAAATTATGCTTATTCTCTTCTTTCTGATGTGAAAGTTTATATAGGGTTTTTTTAATCTTTATAACGGTGTACAATTCCTAAACAAGTTTTAAGAATGACTGTAATTTTAAAAGAGTATTCTATTTAAATAATAAAAACTTCAAACCAAATTGGAAAGTACTTTGGTATTGTCTTCTTTAAAAGGGAAGACTAAGATTTCTTTATTTCTGAAAGGCAGGGAAGTTTAGACTCATGGGTTTCTAATTTTCTAAATTATTTATATAAAAAAACAGTGACGAGCTCTTAAAGAATTGATGTTCTCAATGATTTCTAACTTATTATAACCTTATTGCTTGAAATTGGAAGCAAGCATTTTCATCAGCTCACAGCAAATATGCAGGGCTTGGGTAGGTTGGGTTTTTTTGCACACAGATATTGCAAATAATTCTTAGGAAGTTAAGTAGATACAACAGAATCAAAACCCAACACAGAATTCAAACATGAGAAAACACTCACAGATTTTAGAGAAGACTGTAATGAAACATTTTGCTTGGCTTGTTCCACAGAACATAATTAGATAAAAAACACAGAATTTGCATTCAAGTATTAAAACAAATGGAACACAGACTTGAGGTCTGAGCTGACAGCCACAAGCAATTTGAAATTCTAGTGAAGACCCCACTACATCCTACAGTGAGGAACTTGAATTAAGATTCCTTTCTGAAAACACAGAACTGTAACACTCATGAAATTAATCTGGTCCCTATGCGTACTCACAGTTGGCATCTGCTTACTGCAGTAACAAATTGAATCTAATTACTTTTTAATTTCTAATGCAATGTATACTCAAAGAAGGCTCAGAACAAACAAGCTGGTTTCCACTCCAAGTCTAGAAACCAGCAGACTCAATTAAATTGAAGTTGTATTTCCAAGTTCTGCTCTCATTCATATCATGCAACCCTACATATGAAACCTTGTGTTTTCACATCCAAAGCTGTGTGGATGGACAGATGATAAGATGAAAGTATAACACAAAGGCAATATATTTCACAGTGCGCAGAATCCCTAGCCGTGACGGTCCCTAGGACACCTGACCTCCAGGTCCCATTTAGAAGACTGCCCCTCCAGTCCCACTTTAATATGAAAGCACATTTGCTATGAGGACAGCGAGGAACCAGAGTCCTGTAACACCACCAGCTATTAAAGGGTGACTTTACCCCAGCAAGTGGTATGATACACCCTAACTAAATTAGATCTTTGTGACTTGTAAAATACCAGAACAGAAGAGTCCAAATTGTGAGCAGCCTGTGATACACATTGCTCCCACTTAACTGTACGGTCCTAAACTGGGACTGAAGTTGTCATACACCACCTATACCTGTCAGTGGAAAAACAGAGGTATTTCCAGATGGAAACAGAGCTCTCCCAAATACACATCACCTGAAAGCAGGTCATGAATGACAATAAATATAGTTCCGCTCCCCAGTCAGCCAGCCAGACTGAATTACAAATTTGTTTTACCCTTTTAGATCAGAAGAACAAAAGAAAACTGCAATTCTGGAGAATACATTTCTTTTACACATACAGTGAGACCTGCTACCTAAGTAGCTAACTCTTCCATTAACACTCCTGTTTTCAGAGAATATTCCAAATATTCCTTCACATACAGAGTACGATTCATGCAGTTCCTTCTCTACTAAATAGCTTGCCACGGGCCACCAGCTGTCTGTCAGTTCTCATCAGAACTCCTGCTGCACCTTTTCCCTAATTAATTATATAATAAAACTTGGCAATGTGAGGGTAACTTCTATTAATGAACACCTCATACACAGAGCCAGGGCAAAGCAATATTAGAATGTGTATTAAACAGCACAAATTAATTGTCTTAAGTATCTTGTTGCACTTTGACAGTAGGTATTGAGAAAGTTTCCATTCTCAGTTTTGGACGCCGTGCTCTGGAGGAGGAGAAGTGTTCACGCTAAGAACTAGAGCAGACCTCTGCTGCGATGGCAGCAGAACTGCTGCCCTTTCACTAATGCAGCTCACAGTGTTTGGATCTGGTTGCGGGACGGATTTGGTTATCTTCATTTCAGACATACATAGTCAGTGTTTGACTAACAGATGACAACACATTTGGGCCTATATTTAATGATTTTCTATTTCAGATGCATTCTCATTTTCTTTCCTTTTGCTTTTAATTATCTTGGCTTTATACAGTTTTGGTCCGGGAACAGCACTATCCACAGCATAAATACACGGCTTTTCATAAATTCTTTCATTAAACTAGTATTTAATATTTTTTTAATTAGCTTTCTGTAACACTGACCTTTAAACATCAATGTATTTCAGATAATACTACACCCATTTGAGATGACCAGTTTTAATGTACCATCAAAAAATAATCAAAAATATTGTTCTATGAGACTCAATGTACGTAAGATAGTGCTGCTTTTAATATTACATTTGAATAGCAAGTTTTTATATTATATACATTCTTTGAACATTTGCAAAATGCGGTATTTTGGTAAACATCGACCAATATAAGTAATTGTGAAATAGTCTCTCACATTATCTCTTGGAGTCCTAAGCCAAGTTTTAAAAGTTGTTTAGTTATTGCTCTGCTCAGGGCTAAAGTTCAGCTAATTTATGACCTTCATTATGCTGAATAAATAAAGTCTAAGTATCTGTAAGAATACAGAACTTAATATGCTAGCATATGAGTAAAGAAGAATAAATATATGAGCAAGAAACAAATAAAACGATTCTATCAAAGTCATGAGAACTTGGAAATGCCTGGCACATAAATTTTGTAAACATACAATCTTCTACACTTTTTTTTTTTAAAGAAAATTATGATTCTATGAGTCTATGAAAATTAGGGAAAACTTATTTCTGGTTATGAAGTGACAATCAGAATTTAAAAAAAGAGAAATGTCTTCTGATAGGAAGTCATTTAGTAATATAAACACCAGCCCAATAGTACAGTTATGTAACATAAAAAGTACAGCTCTGCTTATATCATACATAGATACCTATGAGATGTGTAGTAAATATACTACATACACAACATTCTCAAAAATAATTAACATTTTGTCCTCTGTTTAATCAGAAATAGTTAATGAAGTCATCAACTAGAACAAAATATTGGTACTAGAAAAGTAATTATCTTTAAAAATGTTGTTAGGATTGAGGACTATTTCTGGTTGGTTATTTAACTAAACATGCTGATTCATTGGGGTCAGTCCAGAATGAATTTTCATCGTTACTGGGTCACTTTCTGATATTATAAGTCCAAAGTTACAATTCAGTTCCAATAAATTTAAAAATTTACTACAAGCAAACAGTAAAATCCAAAGCAAGCACAGTTCAGAGATCATTACGAAGCTCTTTTAAGAATCTGAATGTAAGTAAAACAATTGTAAAAAGAAAAAGAGAAAGGACAAGAAAGAAACCATGTAATAAGATTAAAACCTACCTACCACAGGCATTCAGGGAAAAAAACAGCCCCAAGAAGTCAAAGAGATGACAGTCAAGAAAAAGAAATATGAAGAGCTATGGCTAGAAAGGAGAAATGAAATGCACAAATACAACACGGAATAACTGGCTAGGTAGCAGAACAGCAGAAAAGGATATGTGCATTAGAGTAGGTCATAAACTAAATATAACCCAGGGCCTGAAGTTATTCGAAAGAGGATGAATTTGAATCTAGGTTATTTTAATAAAGTGCTGAGTGTGAAAAACAGGAGGTCATTATACTGCTCTAGAGGGTGTGAGAAGAGATGTGACTATCCAACACTGGACATTACCCTTTCAGGAATCTCAAAGAGAAAAACAAAAAAATAAGCTGACTCCTGAAGAAGAGCTGAAGAAACAGAATTTTAGTCTTGGAAAGGAAGGGCTGAAGGTGGACAACATCACACCAATTTTCCCATGTGCAGAAGACTTTTCTATGAACAGATGATCACTGCTCTCCCTACTGAAAAGAACAAGGACAAAAAGAAACTTGCTCAGTTTCAGCAAAGGTTAATGAAAATCTCCAATTGCTAGAGAGGTGAAACACTAGTAGAGGATAATGGAAGAGACTGGGCATCTCCTTCACTGGCTGGACAAACATCTGGATTGTCACAAGCGGGATGCTGCACCAGAAGTTGTAATACATTCTGCTCTTGATATGCTGAAGTCTTCTGCATCCCTGCATTTTTATCTTTCAAGTAATACACAAATTTATACTTGTCTCACTGACATCAAAATCTATGTCACAGAAGGAAAAATTACAGCCCTGATTCTACCACTGAGGATCCAGCTGAAGGACTG
This sequence comes from Anarhynchus alexandrinus, assembly GCA_008711295.1. Classification (NCBI taxonomy): domain Eukaryota; kingdom Metazoa; phylum Chordata; class Aves; order Charadriiformes; family Charadriidae; genus Anarhynchus; species Anarhynchus alexandrinus. The sequence goes on from VUYV01000108.1 coordinate 2,776,987, forward strand.
TGTGACATGAGAGGGACTGTAATCAGAGTCATGCTCAGTTAATCCAAATCACTACCTACTCCTACGTTCTCTGACAAACAACAAAAATATACTTCACATGAATGAATTAACCTATATGTGTATTTCATCTATATGATCGCTCCCACGTTTTAAAGAAATACCCACACAAGTAATGTGTGCAAACTGGGTTAAGATTAGCCATATTTGACTCAAACTCGCTACTAATGCAAATCTAGTTAAATGACTTGCATTTTGCCTATAGCAGCAATAAATTTAGCCTATGAAATATGAACAGTAAAATCGCACAGTCATGTATAGAGAAGTCACCTCTTGTGTAAAGCGTCTTTTCTTCACACTGGGTAAGACATCTTGCTGGCTCCCTGAACCATCACACCCAAGTGAGGTCTGTTTCCGTTTGTTGGAATCCTGTAGGCAAGTAACTGCGCCATCCAGTGAGTGTTTCTCAGCAGATCTGGATGTTACTGAGCAGTCTAGAGCTTCATCTTCGTTTTCTGTTTCTACTTTCACAATATTTTTTTTAGGAATTTTTACTGGAAAAAGAGAAGGTTTAGAAAGATAAAGCACTCTCTCCAGAAAACCATGACGCCCTTAATACAATCTTTTGAGGTTTGTTTCTTTTTATGAAAATGTGTTTTGAAGAATATAATTATTTTTTAGGACTTGTATAAGTCTATGCTGAGGCCACCCCAAAGTCAAGTTTTTATTATGCTAGGAACAATTCAGTCATCCAGTAAATGACAGCTTCTTCCCCAAAGAAGAGTCTAATGTGTAAACAAAGTTACAGTAGGAAGATTTTTTTCGAGGGGAAGGAAGGACGTAGAGCAGAAAATATAATGAGTAACAAAGGTAACGGTGTGTTTTAGATAGCTTTTAAAAAAACATTAATGTAATTTGTCTTGATCCAAGTGCATTCTTTATCAAGTTACAAAGGCTTTCATTCAACAAGTATTTTTGCCTGATCATAAATTACATAAAGTATGATATTTTACCTTCATCATCATCAGTGATTTCAGCTGAATTCATCTTCTATTTCACTAAAGAACAAAACAAAAATACAAAAATAAATATCAGCATCTTCTGGAATCAGGAAATACCTGCATCTGTTTTTATAATTACTTTTAGTCTACAGCCATTGGGCATTAACAGCCCACAGATAATTTCCAATCTGTACATTTGTAGAACCTAGCTATTTTCAATAAATTTCATGGCCATCTATAGACCTGTCAACATGCAAACTATACAGCAAACTACATATGACAGCTAGGAATGTATTTAAAACTATATGTCTTTTTCCGGCATGGAGAAAATGAAAAGTAATTTTAACCTTTTCTATAGATTATCTTGGCAGTATATAAATGGAAGTTAACTGTATTAAACTCTCCATCCTGTACCAAGTCACTACTTCTTATTACAGTCAAATGTTTTTATATTGTCATTGCGGGTGATCCAAAGTCATCACAGAAGGAAAACTCGTCATAAACTGGAATATACATGCTGGAGTAAGTTTTCATTTAAAAATCTTTGACCTTTTGATATGGATTGCAGCAGTTCAAGCAGAGCAATCTGTAAACCTATAGTAAAACAACGTAAGAATATTTTTGAAAGGAAAAACATATATATGTATTATTCTAGCATGACTTTAGCATTACTTCTCACAGGAAAGAGTCAGTTGTATTTCTGTTTCCTTGAAAACTAATTTTGCAAGTTTCTTAAGGGAAACATAGATCTGTAGACATATTCCTAAAAGATATTCTAAACCTTTCGGAGATCTACAAAGCAAACAGCCTAATCAGATCTCACTGACCATTACAGGGCACAGAGCTGCAAACTGACACTCTCAACTGGTAAGCTGGTGACTGGTAAACTGTCACGCGCCACTCGTGTTCATCTATACAAAGCATTACGTTTACGTGGCCCCAGAATATTATTGCTTTACATTTTCCACAGTTACATCCTTCTTTCAGCTACTTCTCTTTCAACTGTTCCTGCCTGTCCCTTAGCCAAGGCCTGAAATCAAGGCAGGCTTCTCTCTGGCAGGAACAAGTGAATAAAGCAACCAGTCAATCAAAAGTGTACGTACAGCCCAGCAGTGGGAATCATAACGAAGTTTAAAAGAGAGATGAGAAGAGAAAGAGAGAGGGAATCTGTTTTGGAGGGAGAAAAAAGTCTCTATCTTACTTTTGAATACTGTTCAATAGAATTACTATTTTAAATCTCAAAATATTGTTAGAAAACTCTGCAAACACTTGAATACTGCGTAGTTATGAATTTTTCTTTGTCAGTCACTGATGGCTGTTAATGGTAAGTATGAGATCCCATTCAGGGTAAGACTTTGTACGATTACACTACAATGGGTAGCACACACACCCAAAGAAAATATTCACAGAGTTATAAAATCAGCTCATACTGGGCCACTCTAGAAACCAAAATATCATCTGATATGCTGATCTTCAACACGGCGTCTACATACAGCCATATAAAGGGCATCCTTAAGAGGAAAACGTGAGATTTTCTTCATCATCACATCACCAGAAAAAGTGTCTCTCAGTTGGATGTAGAGCTACTACAAACCCCTTAGACATCTACTCCCTTTACCCACCCTCCTATTTCAAGACTTGCATTTATTAATTGATCCACATATAAATTATGCCAGCTTATAGTCACTTCACTTAAACTTTTGCAAACTCTGCAGAGACATAACAGGAGAAACAGGTTGCCCAGAGAGGTGGTAGATGCCCCATCCCAGGAAACTTCAAGGTCAGGTTGGACGGGGCTCTGAGCAACCTGATCTAGTTGAAGGTGTCCCTGCTCATTGCAGGGGGGTTGGACTAGATGACCTTTAAAAGTCCCTTCCTACCCAATCTATTCTATAACAGCATGAAACATAAGTGGCCCATGGCAACTTCTAAACTACCTTATAAGCACTGGTGAGGATTAGTACCCAGTCTTATTAACTCAACATTATTTATGAATTTAGAAACACCCACTACAGCTCTTTACAAAAAACCCTAAGACAGTATACTTCACACAGCATCATCAAAAAGCTACGTTGGACCCTAAGAAAAGCACATAGTACTAAATGTTCTTATTTTGCCCTGATAGCCCAGATACATTGACATTCAGCTTCTAGATCTTTCTTACACTTTTTCGCATTGCACTAGGCTTAGCTCTGAGGGATGTGGTACAAGACCAACATGTGCCAGAGTTCAAGAAGTGTGACAGAGTCATTTTGTGAGGGCTGGAGGTGACAGTAAGCAAATCAGCCGACACCACTACAGAACATTCTGTAGTGGAAATCAAAACAGTTTTCCAGATCATCCTAGACTGCTCTATTAGAGCAAAACGCTAAAAGGATGGTAAACACAGAGTCAGAAGGGAAGAATATAAAGGTGGCAGTGGGGGGAAATGACACAAAATATTTAGGAGGAGTTATAGGGAATTATATTTTCCTTCTAACTCCTGCTAGGAAGAATGATTTAGGTGAATTCCTCTGAGACAATACACAGAAAGTGGAATGAGAAGATAAATGAGGGTCTGAATAGCCACTCTTTAAAAGTGGAAAAAGTGAAAACTAAAGCAAAGTGCATACCTTGGTTAACTCAAAATACTGTTTTCCATATTTGAAGCAAAGTGTTAATACTTCTTTTGAAAAAAAAAATTTTTTTTTTTGTTTTCAAAACTGCCAGAATACAATTAAAAGTCAATAGTCAAAAGAGCATCAGAATTAATGAGGCCTGGAAATACAGCATTTTGTGTTTGAACTCTTTGGTGCCAAACAAAGCACGAGCTCCAACCTTTTAGTTTTGGGGAATCCTAGTAATATCTCTCTTGTTATCTGGTTTCCTATCTTCTCTGTGAGATTTGAAAAAAATTAGGCATTATGAGAAAATGAAGCACATATACAGCTTCTGTCAAGAGACAGAAGTCAACCGCCCCTCTGACTTCCTACCTCATAGTCCCACCTGCTCTCTTGGTCAAGCATGGGTGCCCACCTTAAGTGAGCTCTTCCAGCTTGATAAACTGCCAGAAAACAATTCACTTCTTTCTTTGCTAGGTTACTTTTCTTCTAATTCAGAGAGGTAAAAGGTAAGGCAAAGTCATCGGTCCCAGCTCAGGAGCATGCACAAGGTTTCGAACAGAAAGGAGGAATTAAAATCTCTCTGATACCAGCAAGCCACTGGCTTGGTTCAACCATTTCATGAAACTTCACTTATCATCTATTTATACAATGATCTCGCTTCAAATTTGGGTAGCAATGGACTCAGAAGTGAGTAGTGAGCAGACACAGGTATCAACAGTATCAATTGTATCATCGCTTCCATATGAAATTAGGGCCTATGGGAAGGGGGAAGGTCTGTGCGTGTGCATGTCCGTGCATGTATGCCTGTCCATGTAAGATTAACAATAATTTTGTTGGTTGTTTAAAGTCCACTAAAGATAAAACATGTCTGATTCTTTAAAATACTGTTTGCAGTGAATCAGCACTTATGAATAGTAATTATTGCCTCCATAGAAGAGGCAGCAGTGTCAAAATTTGTTTTGAGGCTGCAGTCTGGCCCAGATTGTGAGAATAAACAAAGCTGGAGAAAAAAAGACCTAAAAGAACTTGGGACAAAATAGTGCAAAAAGCAATCGAGTAAGAAATGCATCCAGTAAAGCAAACACCTGACAGTTGTTCCTTGTCACATTGAATATACAAACATATTTCATTCTTACCTTATATGTCTTTTTTCAAAACAAAAGATAAATATATTTATCATCCTTAGCCTAATACTGACTCAATGCTATCTACAGGACAGCAGTTGGCTAGTTCTAGGAAGGAGTGAACACCCTGTGCTGAAATTGGGAGCCCAGGTCTGCAGCTGTGACTGGCAGAGCAAGCAGCCTTGGCAGCTTTAACTTGCTGGGATACAGATGGATGCTGCAGTACATCCTACTTGCTGGTGAAAAAAGGATCTGGAAGGAGGATTCCAAAATATACCAAACACCTACAACAGCAGCTACATCAACAGCCAGATCCTGATCCTAATGAAGTTGATTGGCGCTGTAGCCTAAGCACCTGTACCTCTAGATTTTTGCTGAAACTTCACGTATTTCCACCTGAACTGGCCAAACACATCACGCTCTACAAAATATCAACATAAACCTTAAACTTCAAGTTTTAGGATCTTACTTGTAAATATTTTAATTTGTGAACCAAAGTTATTTTTGACGCATTTTCTCTGGCTTTTTGGTTTCTATCTTGTGTAAAAAGTTAACTTCCAAAGAATGTGTGAACAGTTCAGAAACACCTAAAAAAACAGGCATACAATAGGTAAACTAACACAGTTTCTCTATGCTTATGCTAAAACATAGGTAAAACAATCAGAAAGCGTAACTCTTATAACCCTGGTTATGGATCCTACATCTCTGAACACTAAAAATGAAGTGAATAGCCAATACTCTCACTTTTTCTTCAAAGGAGACTCTGCTCTTGATTAACGACAGTCTGCTTCTAGTACAGTCATTAGCTTAACTTATCTAATGTAGGATAAACAGGAAGATGTGTAGCACTTGGACAAATTCAACAATCAAGGAAGAAGAGATAAATGGACCCCATCCTCACAACACAAACAATAAATCGTTAGATTTTACTGTTTACATTTCATCTATTGAGAACAGTCTTCTTGAAAAGAGCATGTAGTTTAAAATTTCTTTGTAACCAATGTCTCAAAATAAACACCTTGCTGATGAATCAGCATATACTCACCTTCCCATCTAAACTGCCTTGATAGCTACTAGTGCTGGTACTGTACAGATACTTGTGCTGAGCCACTGCTAGGTGTCACGCAACGGAGCCTGTGGGATGCCAGCACTCACCTGGGAAGACACAAACATTCCTTTTGGCTCAGTCCTCCAGACTCACCCACACATCCTGACACTTCCAAAACAGTTAAAAAAGATCAACCAAAAAAAGACAGTTTTCTTGAGGTGATTAAAGCTTTGTTCTTCTAAGAGAAGTGAATAAAAACACCTCGATTTGCAGTCATGCAGACGACGATACTATTCTTTTCAAACTAATGTACAATAAGCCTATTTGCAGAGATTGGATGCGATATACAGCATTGTGTCCTGTTTCAAGGTAAGCTACTTCAGATAAATTCAATATGCATTACAATCTAACTCTAGACACCAATCTAAGCGTGTCTGATTCGTGATCTTGTGATTTGCAGCAAAACCCAGAAATCCCACTCAGCTACCAGCTAAACTTGGTGGTGGTTATAGATTCTAGATAAGAAGTTTCCGGTGGACCACACACACAAAACCTTTTGAGTCCTGCTGGGACTGCTGCACTAGGAACTCCTCTGCATCTGGCCTACTGGCTAATATTCAACACCCATTTTCAGAACACGTTCAGTACTTTGGGGCTTTCACAGAGGACAGTCGTAAATAAGTGGAGGGTATTTCACTTACCAATGGCACAGTGCTTAAACAGGTATTTGGGAGTCAGAAAACCTGTTTTTCTTTCTTGGGTTTTTTTGTGGGTTTTTTCCCCCTTTTTTTTTTTCCTTTCGTGCTCTTGATTTTGCAGCATAGACAAGAATCCAGGTCCCTATGGCACACTGGAGGGCAAGTGGGAAGATGAGCAGTGGGCCCCGGGGCACAAGGGGGCAGGGAAAGAAGGGGGTGCACTGTTGCCCGAATCCTGTTCCCACAGACCCTGCTCTCCCTTCTTCTCATCAGATTAGAGGAGGAACGAGACAGCTCAGTGAAGGGACTCTCTAGTTCCACTGGTATCACTTAGACACATGCTTCTATTCAAAAGACTTACCAGGTTATGATACTTAATTGTACCATTGTAACATTTTGCTAACAACATTCAACATTGAAAGGGTATTACCCCTGGCTAACAGCGAAGCTCAGCGCATAGCTCAGTGCTGCGAGTTCCAAAGCACGAAAGAATACCTTAAAAACGAGGTTTTGGAATGTTTCGCTGTGCATTTAGTACTAACGACCACCCTGATGCTGCTTGTCCAAGTAGAGCAAAAAATGTGATCCATTTATCAAAAATGTGATCTATTTATCAAAAATGTGCCTACCTGAAATATGCACTGAAGCTTTAAGGATTTAAAGCACTTGGGTACAAATGATTTCATGAACAAGGGAGCAAATTGCAAATCATACTCTAAACGTATTTCAGTCTCATATCATCCAGTATAATGCATAATGCTACTTGAAAGTAGCATAAAAGTGTACCTACCTAGTTATTGATATATAAACCAGACTTGAATCATCAGCCTAAATTAAATTGTCCCATGATGTGCATTCTCCTCCTCCTATTTACCACCTAACAATTACTCATGTGTTGGCCCTGAAGGATGCTTCCCCTAGCTGTTTTAGGATTGTGATTGTTGTAAAAGTGCAATGCAAAAAGAAAAGATCTTGCTGATAATGTAAGATCAAGGCAGTTCTTTGCCGTTGCAGTCATTCTTAAAGCCTGATTGATGACTTTCAAGTTCTGACTTTAAAAAAAAACAACAAACAAAACAAAGTCCATCTGAAAAAAATACTGTTGTTCTGTGGTTCATAATTAAAAAATATAGCTCTTTACTCTTCAAACTACCATAGATAATGGAATAAGTTCTGACAACTGAAAAAAGAAATTAGCACAAAACCCATGTAGAAAGATACAAAGGCGCACACATGCTGTATGTGGAGAGCAATCCTGATTTCATAACACTTGTTAATTATAATTACAAATGTAAATTAATCATTATCTTAACTAATATACTTTAACATAATAAGAATGCCTGTTATCAGTTTTATAGAAGTTTGCTATTTTTAATTTAAATGTTTGCATAACACTGTAGCGTTCAGTTCATTAATGCATGGTAAACGTGTAGATGCCACTTCTTGAATGCACACCATCCCACAAAATATTTTAGCATCTTCATGTAGGTTGAAAGGAATGTCTCTAATTCTCCATTATCGACAATAAGAATGTTATTAAAAATACAGAGGTTTAGACATTGTGTATTATGAGATGTTTATTCCTTTTAAAACCTCATGGTGGTACATTGCTTCATATATAAAACTCAGAAGCTTCAATGAAAAGCAGTTCACTTGAGTGTCATTTGCTTCTGAAGAGGTGATTTGTCCTTTACATTTTGGTCAAAAGATACACGTTTGCTAGTAACATTAAATATGTGTTTAATAGCATATGTGGAATAAGATGCTCAATTTCCTTGCTTTCAGCATGCAGTGCTCCTCTTAAAGCACGGGTAACCTAGTAAAGTTAACTAAATTATGGGAATACTAAAAAGCTGATATTCTAAGGAGGTTACATTGGCTAAATTTTACAACATCTGTACACTGAACTGCCATTTAACAGCCAAAAGTAGCACCTCCTCTTACACATGCCTTCCTGTAACAGGACTTTATCACAAAATGACACTGGTATTATGCTATGTAATTAGAGCATGGTTTACCCAGAGCCAACCAAAACTACTGTATATATATTCATCCTCAGCAAGGGAAAATTATTAATTAATCTAGTAGTTAAGACACTCACTGGACAGTTCAGTATCTGAGGTCCTGCTCCTTGTCTCTGGGTCTCTGTCTGTATTTCAAATGAAACACGCACTGGATAAAATACAGAAAGCAACCGATGCTTCCCAAGGGAAGCCTACAGCCTCGAAAGCAGGTGTGGGTAGGTGGAAATAGTCCTGTCCCGTGCAGCAGGTAAGCTGATGGTTGCTCTAACCACCAGCTGACAGTGCGAAATACTGTCCCTCGTGATGTTTTAGAAGAGCGATTCCAGCATAACACTTTGAAATAACGATAGCAAACACCCATTCTCAACAGGCAGCCCTGCGGTCCCAGGAGGAGACAGGACCGAAGGCACGCGCCTCTGCTCAGGCTGCCCAGGAGCTGCCTCCTGCTTGGGGTACATGTTGCTTTCTTGAAAAGCTCTCCTGCTGGGCTGCAGAAGCAAACCTCCAGAACTAAGAGTTCTGGGTTCTGCTTTGGGAGCCAAGTAATCTGCATCTTTTACTTCCTAGCTGTAGCACTGGGTTCAATAATTTCAATATTGCAATTATCCTCAGGGTACATTGGATTCCTCCAATTTGTAAAAAACAATGTGACTCAAACTCAATTCAACAGAATTACACATAAATACCACTCCAAAATTGAGCCGTAAAATGTATTTCTTAAAGGCAATGTTTACTTTCTGTTGAGTTCCATGGATTTGCAGAATTTTGACAAAAAGAAACCCAAACACAGTGCAATTTTTTTCTGGACTTTTTTGCATTTTCATTGATATTTTTATTTTCTATTTAAGTATCCTTCTCTTGCTGAAAACCTCATCACCACACATTGGTATGATGCTCAGAATAAGCAAATAACTAGAAAGGGTCACTGTCAGTATACTGCCAGAAACAAGGTAACTTACTAATGTTACTAATTACACCTAAAGCTATTCTAACAGACAGAAATTGGGGAGGGAGGAAGGAGGAAATCTGTACTGTTTAATTTGTCCACCTGACTGTACTTTGTATATATTTAGTCAGGTTTCCTTATAACTTGTGACTTTTCTGAGGAAAAATTTTGAAAAGGCTTGGGAAGTTACTAGAAAAGGCAGCAGGTGAAAAAAGTCTGATACCTGAAACCACGTTAATTAAAAATAGAAAAAAAAAAGTAATTGATTTCAACTTGACTACTTATCTTAAAGAAACTATAAAATAAGAATGTTGCCTCAGTTAACTGAACAATGAGCAAAATGCAAGTAGACAATATAAAGAATACTAAAAGCAGATGTTTTCTATTCTATCAACTTTGAGTTAGTAGGGTGCTATGAGTGACCCAAGACTGTAGTTTTTGAGTAAAATTTCTTCTTGATATCCATTATTGATACTTGAAATATCAAATATCTTAGAAAACAGAATTCCAATATTACAATCATGTTCCGACTATAAATACATGTATAACAAGTTCTAAAACTATGAAAAAATACTTTTAAAAGAACCAGCAGATGTTGTTGGAAGCATTACCCTTACAGACAATAAAATCCCTATACTTAACATAGTTTGAAAACCTCCTCTGCTGCCCTGTGGAGGAGGACAGGAAGCCTCAAGTCTCCACTGAAGCCAGCCTGCAACAAGGGCATTTTGCCAATAGGACTTACAGGGCATGTTCTCAATTTGGGTCTTTTTTTATTTCATTTTACTTACATCTGCAGATGCAGTTCAAATTAAAAAAAAAAAAAAAATTCTTCTCAGTTTTCCCACAAGTTGCCTAAAGCTGAAGTTTTCTCAGCCTGTCCCCCATACTTTATCAAACACCAATTTAACCTTGCACTGGTCAGCAAAACTCTAACCTAGTTTATTTCCAGAGTTAATGCATCAATTTCATTTTGCTTCAATTAGGTGTTTCCCCCTATTAGAAACATTTTGTTTTCCTCAATGCTTTATTCTCTCTCCCCTTATTCTTTGCTCTTATTTTAAAACACTGTTCCAGCTGAACTTTGTACAGACAATGTAAAATCTCCTCTAAACTGCAACCAGCTTTCCTTTCTTTTTACCCACTGGGTTTACCTAAGCTATGAAAATACTTAGCGGAGATAAAAAGTGCAGTCGGTCCAATGCCGAGTTTGATTTAGCAGAAGTGGAAAATATATCAATACATATTGGCAAGTATTTGTTTTATTGGATGTAATCATTCACGTAAATTCATAATCTGGTGACCAGGTATCAGCCAGATGCAGGGGAAAGGTTTTTCTTTCCCTGTTTAAATGTCTCTGCCCCAGGGGTCGGGCATACACTGTTTTTCAGAGGTGGCAGCGACACAACGCTACCCGCACTTCAATCCAAAAAGCTCTGGGACTGCGTCAACGCTGTGTGGAAGCCGTCACATGGCTGTTGGCCTGCCGCCGGCTCGCCTTCTGCTGGTTCAGAGTTTGTTCCCTTCTATTTACAAAGGGCTGTGTGGACATACCGCAGGGGAAAGTAGGGTAGAGGCAGCGGGCCATCTGGGCAGAGGCGGCCGGTTCCCCGGCGGTGGCCTTCTCCGCCTCCCCGCAGCGCGTGAACCCGCCAAGAACCGACACGAGTTACCACACACACACTCAGAGAACCACCCGCTCGACGCCCCTGACACCGCCTTCACCCGGGCCGGGCCCTGACCCCGGCCCTCCTCGCTTCTACAGGGCGGCGGGGGAGCCGGTACCAGAAGGGGGCCACCGCCGGCGACGCCGCCCGCCAGCCCGCACCGCCGGGGCTGCCCCCGCCGCCCCCTCGCACCGCCGGGGCTCCCCCGCCGAG
>VUYV01000108.1:2789838-2799838 GCA_008711295.1 Anarhynchus alexandrinus
CGGCGGGCTCCAGCCGGGCGGGCGGGCGGGCGGAGGGGCTGCCCGGCGGCTCCCAAGTCCCCGTCCGCGGCTGGCCTGGCGCCGGGCGCGGGCCGTGGAGCCTGTGAATAAATCCCCACGCCGTCATGCCGGTGGGTCACCCCGGGGCAGCCAGCCGGGCGGTGCGTGGGGGAACGCGAGGGGGGAGCCTCCCGCACCGGCCGGTTGGCACACGGGCACGCGGCCCCGCTGCGTGGCCACCAGCCCGGCCCGTCGGGCTGCCCCAACCGCCGCGGCGGGGGCCGGCGGCGCCCGTGGAAGTGCCGCCTGCCCTTATCTCCCGTTAACGTGGAGTCCTGTATTTACTGCCGAGTAGGAAAGGCTGGTGGTTGGGGCCATTTTAGGCTTAAACCTATACTTAAACAAACAAAAAAGTTAATTCAGTAAGTTTGGTTTAATTCGCCTCCGAGCGTAAGGAGTTTATGCTCTTTTCCTGCACCGCTTTAACAAGAGGCCGTTTTCAGGCTTCGCGTTGGGGGGGGAGGCGGGTGGCAAAGCAATGATTTATAAAACAGGGATCGCATTCTTTTTTAATTAAGTATCCGTGTAGATTTTATCTTCCCTGACTTTGACAGGAGCACATAAGACATTACATTAGTCTGGCAAGTTGTACGTGCCCTTTCTAACTAACAGCTTGTAGAAAAACAAACTGTTTCCCAAAGATTAAAAAAACCCATATAAATGTAGGAGAGGGAAGCCCGGTTTTGTAACCTATGGCCAGTTATGGCAATTACATTTTTTTTTTGGCTATATGTAATGACCCTGAAATTAGCAACATATCCAACTTGACAGCTTTTCATGAAATGTTTTACGTACACAATAAACTCAGCCGGTGCTGCCATTCCAATTGAATAGATTCATTTTGCCTTTTAATAAAAGCACACAGCCAAATGCTCAGATTACATTGTAATTGTTCCACGTTTTCCAGAGTGAAAGGAGTTAAGTCTAAGGGTGTTTATAAAAGGTGTTTATTATAAAACAAATAGGTGAGGATGGATCCTGCCATGAATGGTGATGGATTCCAGCATGAAGGATGTATCAAACAGAAGTAGCGAGGCAAGTACTCGCCAGGCGAGTGGCAAGAAAATGGGCAGGTAGAAGACATCAGCTCTGAGCACTGCTGGGAATTGAACAGATAAGTCTTTTGTTTGTTATCTCTGAAATGGCATTTTACTATGAGAAACGTACTTTTTTCTTTTTAGTAAAAGCAAATATAAAAACATACAAGTCAATTGAGAAATAACTGGGAAAAAAAAATCTCAGATACATCTTCGGCCCCATAAATAACTCAGCACTTTCCTAGATGGTTCCTATATCCTTAGAACCAAACAATACAAAAAGTGGCCCTTAAAATGAAAAATCCTCACCGTTTTAGATTTTTGGCGCTTCCTTTAGAAGCAGTTCTCTAAAATTTTGTTCTTCCACTTATGTCGCTCTTCTAAATTTGGAATTTAGGGCTTTTGGCATGTTTACAGTGTCATATCCCATGAATAATCCCAACAGATAATAGTTTGTTGATTTTAACTTTGATTGCTCTTTTTGTTATTGTTATTAATAGACAGCTGTTTAAAGGAGCCCTTAAAGCAGGAACTACCAGCATTATAACTCCTCTGATGAATCACTTGAATGAAGGATACATTTTATTAACGAGACAAGTGTTACGCAGTTAGCGATTCATTCACTCTTTAGAGATAAGGAGCACTTCCCAGTAACTTTTCTGAGTCTGTTAGCATGGCGGAGACTGAAGTTCACAGGATGGTTTGCCCTCTCCCTCTGTTGTAAGGCTAATCGAAGGTTTACTTAAAGGGTACCATGTTTCACTGCCTGGCCCAGCTGCGAAGGAGTGCTAGATCTTAGTTGGATTTTACTTGAATGCTCTACTTAGCGGGATTAAGGAAAGGCAACCATAAGGCAAGAGCAAGCCAGCGGAATCCCAAACTCAATTTCAGAGCCCTTGAGAAAATCCTTGCCAGTTTGAACTCCACCTCATCTCTGCTCTATAGTGCTGGCCCCAGGCATTGTAGCTACTAGGGACCCAAGCCCAGGAGGAGACCTGAAGGGCCTCAGCTAAGCATAAAGAAGCATGAGCATATTGTTGCAATAACAGCGTTCGTTGAAAAGGGAGCGAGCCAAGTTGTCTCCAGGCAATGCAGGTAGCAAGCTTAGATTGGCTTCCCAGCCAGACAAGTCCCAGTTTTTTCACCATTTGAACTTGTGCTACACAAGTCATTTATTCAAATGTTCAGTTTTTTCCCCCTTCATGCCTTTGGCTCAAAAGCCACTCAGTGACACTGCGTCAATCTCTGGAAAATTCCAGGTCACCGGGGAGGGGAGTTGTGGTGCTCCAGCAAGAGAACTTTTTAGGAAAAAATCACCATTGCTCTTGAGTACAACGGGCCATTTCTCACTTGACCAAACTGAAACCAGACTTCATCCATCGCCACCAACAAAAAATGTGTCCAGAGCCCCTGGAAAGCTGAAAGCACTGTTTGCAGTTGCATGGAGTTTTATAAGGGTGGACTGTGGAGCCTCCTTAGATGTTGACCCTTAGAGACTGTAAGGTGCCGGACCCTCCCCCTGGAGAAGGCCCTCGCTGTGTTAGTTCAAAGGATCCAGTCGGCGAGGGGTTCCCCTGGGCAGTGCCGAGGAACCGCGGTGGCTGGTGGGGAGGCGGCAGAGCTGGCAGTGCTGTCTGTCACTGCGGCAGGCCCTGAGCTGGGAGCCAGAACAGCTCAGTGTGCTGAAGGTTGGTACAGCGACACGGAGCAGAAGAATCATCCTATATTTAGAGGCCTTTTTGCTTTCTGTGCCGCATACATGTGGAATAAGCAAGAATCCAAACTGAAACCTTCAGAAAGGCTTCTTTCTTGTAGATCCTTGCAATAGCCTACAGCACTCAGTAGGCAGAGACACGGCATGCAATGTTGAAAGCACTTTGGGCACCAACTAATTTTGGCAGTTTGATTCTGTAAAAAGTATTGCCATCGTACCAGTACATCTTCTATCACTTTTCTCCGCCACGTATCTTCAAACTAGGCCACCTTGCAGCCAGACACAAGAGTCATGGAGTCCAGAAAGAAACAGTGGTGAGTACACCCCTGCGTGCAGAGCCAGTTCCTTGCAACTTATATGCATTTTACGTTAAAACCCTAATAGGAAAACGAGCCCCTTGCCCAAAAAGACAAGCCCACACTGGTAACCAGGCTTCCTTCTGCCTGCTCTCGGGGTGACTTTTAGTGATTCCCATGTTGCCGGCCACACCGTGTGTGCAGCAGGTGAGGGTGGGTGCCCCCTCTTGCAAGGCAGCCCAGAGCGCAGCAGCTGCCTGCTGGAATACGGGCACAATTTCTTTACCCAAGTGCGGTTTGAAAGCTGCTGCTGGAAGGGTGCTTCGCCCTGGGGATTGCCAGGTGGACGGAGGCCCATCGCCGGGGTTCAAACGGGCAGCATCAAGTGGGCTGGACTGCCCTCAAGAGGGAAGTCAGGTAGGCTGGCCACCTGCCCCTGCGGCGGGCGTCCAGCTGGACTTCTTACACTGACTGTGTGTGCCATGTCAGGAGTCAGGCACTGACTCACCGAAATTGGGCAGGTACTTAAATTAGGCAGCTTGGAATTCACCTTAAATTATTTAGGCGTGTATTTGATATAAATAAACTTCAAAGAGACAAAATAGGTTTGCCAAANAGGTTTTTAAATCCTCCGCCTTGGATTAAAATTAAAAAAACAAAGTGATATTTAGGACTTTCAGAGAATCTGAAAGGCACTATTAAAAAAATCAGTCTGAATAACTCATCTGATCTGCAGTAAAACGTGGTCTGCAATTCAAAGTTTATAAAAACTGAAATATTTAATGGCAAATAAGGCAACATGGTAACCAACTTTACATACCTTAATGCTTTTCACTGCCAGTCAGACTGAAAGGACATGTATGGACACATTGCACAGTAATATTTAGAACCTCTGTTGGCCCACAGGCAACAATACTGAACAAGTAACATGCTGCGGGCAATATCCATACATTGCTATAACCCAGGCAGAACAGAACAGTGGCAGACACCTGAACTTCATTTATATTTTTAAACTTCCTATGGCTGCAAGCAGTGTTGGAGGGTTCTGCCAGCAATGTGTTACACTGGTTGGGAAACACGGGGTTTGGGTGCCAGTTAATCTAATTGCAGGTGTTTTTTTTTTCTCAGAAACAGAATTGTTACATGATACTCTGTTTAATTTTGTAACAACACTGCATCTTATTCTTAGGTACAATGATAGCTGCTCTTGGAAACTTCTCAAAATTGTTATTTAGCTAGACCTCACGAAGATGGACAAGAAATAATTGTAACTGCATTGCTTGCTGAATCAAGGATATCAAAATAGAGAATCCACATGGCATCTCTGGATTTGAAAAACAAGCCGGTTCATCTTCAAGTGCACGTGGGTTGGAAATCTTACACTTAGAGTTTAGCTCACAGAAAAAAAGTTTTGAAGAAATGAACATTCATTATAAAAAAATCCTTTTCTAGCCTGAAGTAGCACCAGAGTGTACTGGCAAGACAGCAGATATGTAACAGTTGGGCACCAGAGGAAGGAGAATTTCATATAAAAGCTTAAAATAAAAATCAGATCAAAGCTGCAGTGGAAGATGGAGTAGAACAGAAATGTAAAGGAGCTTCAAGAATAGAGTAACTAACCCAGTGAGCAGCCTAAAATCTCTTTCTGTGCTGCAGCAGTTTACTTATACATCAGTTGCATCCATAACTGTTTAAAACCTGACAAATCTGAGCAATTTCACTCTTGGAAACATAAGCCTCTTTTAATCTCTTGGCAATGAAATCGCAGTTCTCTTTACTCTATGTTAGTTCAGCCAAGAACTGCGGATTTGTATGCTATCTCACAGCTTTGCATTTAAAAAGAAGTAATGCTCACTTAATGCACAGTCATTGTATTATCTACACCATAACTAACTCTGAATGATCAAACATTTATCCCATAAAGGTCTGCTTGTCAAAATTCTGTGTTACGTCCAAAAGAGGTAAATATAGCCTGAAAAGTCCTCTCTCTCAAAGACGTCCGTATCTCCCAATCAAGTGCAAACAGCACACTCTTCTTTGTGCGCTTAACACTCAGTTCCACATCCTGCCCATTGGTCCTGTTGCATAGTCTCATGCCTCATTAAGATATGTAAGTTCAAATATTTGCAACAATATAAAAAAACCATTGGTAAGCAATGTAGAAAACTAGGTTTCTTTGAGAACTCAGCTGGCTGATTTGCTATATTATTTCTTTTTTCTGTGTAAACACTTCTCTTTTTTGAAATGGAAGTAGCGGTATTCAGATTGTAGAAATCCTTACGGAAGGAATCATTTTTGTTTCAGAACCTGAAACTGAAACAGCCTTTCTAGGTTTTTGAGTTCCAGATGCTTCTATCACGCCCATCATCTTATACAATCCCTTTTACAAATAAGTCACTGTCTTAGAAGCAGCTAGTGATTTTCCCTGTTGGGTCTTTACCCTCACTACTATTGGGAAGCTACTCCTGAGCCTTGCTCTTTGGGTGGATGGGAACCTTCCCTTCTGAATTTGCATTAATGTGGATCTCTGGCTTATGGCTACTAGATGCTTTAACCCATCTCGTGTAACCCAGCCATACCCTACTTTGAGAACAATCCCGTATTTAAAAAGTGAATGCCTTTTATCCAACAGAAACTTGCCTTTGAAACCAGGAAAATTTAATCTGGACTGATTTTTTAATAAAAATTGTAGGCCTGGGGACCTGGGTTTACAAGAAGGTCAGAAAAACCCCATCTGCCTAGTGCTTATTACAACAATAGCATGTGATTGAAAACAATTACTTTTCATAAAACTTCATATAAGAAATACTTCCAGTCATTAGCAATGTGACCATTTTTAGCAGCAGCAGTCTTTAAGAAATACTAGATGTTTAAATCCTGTTTATTTTCCTGCAAAGATATCTTATGTTAGTATATGTACATCTAAAAGCCATCTATAGCTTGTGGGCATACAGCTTCTGAGCAGAGGTAGGGATATTCATAGGTTTTGTACATTGATATAAAAGGTTAACATATTAACTTCCATAGGTTGACAAAAGCAACAAAATTGTTTGATTAAAAATAAGTCTTACTAATACAGACATTTTTTCTGCAGTGTTCTCTTGCTAAACCCATTTTTCATGTTGGTGCTGAAAATAATGATGCAAGCAACTAAGTGTAATTGTAGAAAATTATTGCTAGCGATTTGCATATGAAATACACACCTTTTACTGCCTCTAGTTAGCATTGTTCAACTCGCTTATAAATAGTACAGCTGAAATGCTGCAAACAGAAAACAGTTTTCGATGGGCACATGCTATGAATGAAGAAATGTTCAGACACAATGTGCAAGTTGGAGAGCTTTCATCAAAACTAGCCAAGAGGGAAAAATGCTTCGTTTCCTAATCACGCTCTGTTTCGGAGAAGCCGGTCACATATAGAAAGCATCACACTCATCTGCAGAGAGTAAAGCTTTTTAAAATGAGTGTTTATGCTTTTCTGGAGGGAAAAAAAGAGTAATCTGACCTATAAATACTTGTTTTAGATTTTTCTAATTACTTCTACGTAACATTTCATTTTAATAATTTGACATTTAATAACTACGAAAATCTGAACCTCGCAGTTGAAGCAAGCCATTTGCTGGAAACGTTGAAGGCATAAAAAAAGTCTAGTTTTAAAATACTCTTTTTGGTCCAATTAAAATACTCACTTTTGTGTACAATTTTAAAACTAAAAAATGTTGACCATTGTTCTAATAATAAAGCAGAGTATTTTTAGTCTTTGATATTTGGGTGAAGGAGTGAAAGGAGGAAGACAAAGTGGAATGGGGTAAAGAAGAAAATTTTGAAGCAATTTTTTTTATAACATTGCTGCAAAATTGAAATTCTCCTATACAATCATATCAAAATATGCCTCAAATTGAATTTTATAAATAAATTTCCTAAGAAACAGATAAATCTGAGAACTACTGTTTTGGTTATCAGTGGGACACCTGCCTGTCGCGCTTAGCCAAAAGCAACATTCTCGTATGATACAATCCCTCTTTTCTACTGCAGATAGACTTGCAATTCTGTCATGTAAAATCGGTACAATCCCGCTTTCCAGTTTAGTAAGTTGTCTTGTGGCTGTTTCTATTTTGGAGGAAAAAAAAAAAAGATTCCCTTTCCTCCAGAGATGAACCGTGACAAAAGCATTTTGCAAATAGGAAGGAATTAAAGTCAACTCCAGGCGCTGCGGAGAACGAATCTCTTACGCACGGGGGAGCCAGAGCATTCCTCTGCCTGGGATCGGCGGCTGTGGATTTGGCAGCGGCGCTGGGGACTGCGGGCAGAGTCACAGTCACGCACAAGCGCGAGTGCCCGAGGATGCGGGCAAAGGTGATCGATTGAAGCTTTGGTGTATCGACTGCCAATTCGCTTCTCACCCTCTTCTCCCCTTCACAACCTACAGCAAGCATCGTGCTTTATCTTTTGGGTGATATGAAAGGGGTTTGCCAACTCGCTATCAGAATTTTAGCTTAATGGCTACTTTCTCTCAGCTTTAGAAAAACAGGTTTACCCTAAAAGGGAAACACCTGAATGCCAATTATGTAAATAATTAATGCATTTTAAGGATTGGTTTTTGAAAGAAAAAAAAAAAAAGGATAATTTAATGCAAAGACTGTCAGAAAGTCGACTTCCAGAACTGGAAATATTCTTTCCTTTGAACTGCTTTGAGAGACTGAAAAGCTTTAGCTCTATATTTTTCATAAGATACGGCGCAGGTAAAAGTACTTTGAAGACTACAAAGAATAAAAAAAAAAGTTTGATGCCTCACTTTTCTGAGAGATTGAAGTAGTTGATGAGAGTAGTGACAGCTCGTTAGCTGACCCAGAAGCCACTTCCTTGATGAATCTGCAGCATGACACAGTTGCTTGAGTTAGCCTTTTGCATCTATGAAAATTCAAACACTATCTGCTCAGAAGAAAAAGCAACGGAGAGATTTCACCAGCAGGTTTACCCCTGAGGAGGCTGCTCTGGCATCTTTAACACTGCTTGGGGCAAGAAGTCTTCCCCAGCCGCTCCAGAGAATGCTTCCTTAATGTTTCCATTAAACTAAAAAGAGCTTTTCAGTCTTTCAGCAACTTCTATCAAGTTGGAGGCTAAGTCAAATATGGGCCACCCATGCACTCTTTACTGCAAATAAGGCAAGGCACATGCTGGGTTACATTAGGAGAAGCAGAGCCAGCTGATCAGCTGTGCCAGGCCATCAAATCCATGCAGTCCAATAAACCAGCTTGTCCCTTTCCTCTGCCTGGGCAGAGGCAGGGCCCCTCTGTTCCTGGCTGGAGCATTCATTACCTGATTCTTGTAACTGCAAACCAGAAGTTCCTTCTTCGGTTCAGAAAGAGGGTCAGCCCTTCTACTCTGCCTGGGAAATTCCTCAACAGCAACTGGAGCAGTAATTCTCCTGTATGGACCCTTTTTGGCCACTGTTTTTTCTCACAATTCACATACCCCAGCTTCCAGGTTTGAGGTGGGTTCACCATCCTACCTCCTCATGTCCTCATGGTCATGTGGACAGAATCACAGGGTGGTATGCAAATGTGTCCATAGCGCATTTCTCCTTGAGCAGAGAACAGCTGACTTGACAGCTGAGATGATGGCTGGTATGGGCGAGGAGGACATACTGTCTTTGCAGTGCAGGAACTGTTGGGATACTCTCTCCCCAGCCGAGACACAGGCCTGCCTGGGGTGGAAGAGAGATTCTCTTTGAATTGCTGGAGCTGGCCGGCCAATCTACCCACAGCTGGGGCCTCAATGTCTGGCCAACTCATTAGCGCCAGGGTGCTGGCGTACAATCATGGTGCGCTCCATACAAACTTCTGCCACATGGACCACAGTCACTGGACTTGGTCTTTAGATGCCTGGTTGTGGTCCAGGCTGCTGTAGATCGCCTCTACCACTGCTAATTTCAGAGACTGGATACCACTCTCAGTGGTTGTCCACTTGCCTTGATAGTTTTCAAGATCCTCCTTGAGGGGATACCTTTCCCTCATGCTTAACAGGAGCTGCCTCCAGAGGCTGCTGATTGTTGCCCTTTTCCAATCCCTTTGTTGATGCCCCAGTCCCTCGTGAGGGATCCCAGCTGCTGGGCTTCCTTGCCCTCTAATTCCTGACTGCTGGCCCCAGTATCCCAGCACTGGAGCAACCAGCAGATAATTAGCTCACCAGGTTGATGGCTATAATCTTTGTGTATATCTCGCAGCTCCCTTAGGGATAGGGAGTGGGTGGTTTCTAGCTTGTTTATGATTTCTGTCTCTTTCCCCTCCTGTTCTTGTGAGTGCTCTGCTGCACAACTGACTCCTCATCTTGCTCCCTCTTAGGAGAAGCTTCTTTCTCCCTGACTGAACAAGTTGACTTCTTCCATGGTTTCTTCTTGACTATAGGACCAACTGATATAGTTGGGAGTTGGGTCTCTGGCTTAGCCACAGCGCCCATTTCTGTCTTCAGATCCAGAGATCCCCCCTCTCTCCCCTGAGGGTGCCGAACAGTGCTTGGTAGGCATAGGCCAGGCCCAGCACAGTGGGAGAAGTTGTGTCCCTTTAGCATAGCCAGGGTATCCTTTTCTCAAACGTTCTGTCACTTTATCAGGGTCATGCACTTGTTTGGGTGTCAAGTCCCACCCCATCGGAGGTGAAAACTGTTCTAGATACCTGTCCATATTCTCCCACACCCCTCACCGCCCACGACCACACTGCCTCAGGGCACATCCCTGTGTTACATTCCTAAATAGTTAACCTTAGGAAAAGCTGGAAACAGATTCTTGAGACACGCCAATGTGAGCATTTTGACTACCCAGGGATGTTCAAAACACTGAAGAGTCGTTGTGACAAGGTGGAAAGCAACCACCCTGCAGGAGGTGAAGGGGAAGGT
>VUYV01000108.1:2804838-2871478 GCA_008711295.1 Anarhynchus alexandrinus
GAGCTATATCCATGCAAACTCAATCTTCTCAGTAAGGCTAGGGAATTTGACAACGGCTCAGAGATACCTCATATGAGAAAGAAAGTATTTTCATGGAATAACAGACACTTCATGACAAGCTGCTGGCAAGATCTGGCACCTAAAAAACTTGGTTAAACGACAGGTTAAATTGCTACGAAATAATATGAACAGATATGTCAAACAAAACGTTCTTTTTTCCCAGTACCTCAATTTAGCTGAAATTCTAAACAGTAATCACATTTATTACGGGCTTTTTAAAAAATTATTATTTTTTCCTGGACAGCATCATGAGACTGTCATGAAACACACTTACATTTTTCCACCTTAAAACACAGGTGGCCCCAGACCAACTCCAGCCTGATGCATCATGCCAGAGCCTGGGAACCAAG
The DNA here is from genome assembly GCA_008711295.1 of Anarhynchus alexandrinus. Taxonomy (NCBI): domain Eukaryota; kingdom Metazoa; phylum Chordata; class Aves; order Charadriiformes; family Charadriidae; genus Anarhynchus; species Anarhynchus alexandrinus. The sequence continues at coordinate 2,805,249 of VUYV01000108.1, forward strand.
GCCAGATGGATCTTTGGGATTTGATTATTCCAAAAACATGACAGCACTTCATCATCTTTAATGTGTCCCACCTGACTTTCATAGGTGGGTTACACCACTGTATCAGCTTTTTAAAAAAGGGCTTTTCTTGAACACAGATTATCTGCAGTAACTAATTATACAGTGGTTTATAAATTATGTTTTCCTCCAATACATAGCCCAATGCCCCAATCCATTTACAAACACATCAGTATAACCTTATCTATCTAGTTTAAATCATGTAAAAATATCTAAGCCATGACCAAATGGTAAAAGTCACCCATTTTTACAGATACTTGCATTCATACAGAATGAATGACATTTCTTAACTGAATACAAACTGAAGTGGATTCATTATCTGTATTTAAAGATGAAATCAGCTGAAAGCATACTGCAGCACTTGAGGGTTCCAGTCCCAGTTCATAAAAATTTTATTCTCCACTTCAGTTAGAATCTTCCCGCACTGTGCGCTGGAAAGGAAGTTGCCCTGAGGCATAAATGCATTGCATAGTTAATTCAACACATCTTCTAACGAATGGGAATCAGCCATATAACCACAGCTCTACAGCAAAGGTGGGGATAGGTGAGACGAGGTACACCGGCAGCGTGAAAAGGTGTTTCTTCCCCCTTCCTTGAGGCACAACTTCGCGAGACGGCAGAACCCACGCATCTTAAAAGCAAACTCTGCTGATTTGCTAAAGCTCATTAAAAAGGTTTAGAATACCTGGTAATACTCATGCAAGTATATATTGAGATGTAAACAGGAAAGAAAATAGCTCCTAAATAGTCTTAAAACTGGTCAAAGATGAGAGGAGCTTAGCTTAAGCCTATATGATTGCATATATGTACTATGACTTACTCGTAACACCAAAATCTGGAAAGGGGCAGAATTCTAATGCAGGGACACAATCCATTTACACGCTTGTCGTGTGTAAGCCCTTAGACACACATAGTGCCTCGAAGCCAAAACAATTGCAAAGCTCATGTCAAACTATGTGCAGAGGAGTCACTATACAAAAATCAGACTAATCCGCTACTGAATGTTTCCAAGCAAAGTTCAAGGAACCTCAAAATGAAGAATTCTTGCTCATGTGGCAAGCTCCTTCCTCAGCTTTTCAGTTAGAGATCATTCTACGTAATGAACGATTTATAGTCCTGAAAAACGTACCTGTTTTATATTCCATTTGCAGAATCAGCTGGTCAATTCAAATAAGCATACACTGAGGGAAACCAGTCTGGATTAACCAGACTGCATCCTACCTCTATCTCAGCTGGGGTTGTAAAAGGTGTGTGTGGGGGGGAAGAGTACAAATTGGGCTTCTTGTAGTGGGGTAATTATTAAGGAAATACAGGACATAACTCCATAGGAAACCAAGCTTCAGTAGCACTGCTGTATGCAAAAACCCCTAATTTAAGCCTTTAGCTGTATTATCTGTTGTATTACACAGTTACGTTTTCACGCTCGCTCTCAATTTTTAAGCTTCAATGATTTTTTTGTAATGATCTTCACACACTAAGTATGTTAAAAAAAATAATCCATGTATCCAGTTTAGATGTATTATTTTTTAATTTCATTTGGATAGAAGCTGCTAATTTTTGAGGCAAATAAACAGAAAAGCAAAATGAACTGCTTTTATTTGTCACTTTATAAACTTTAATTACAGTCCCTCATTAATTTCTTCTAAATAAAGAAATCTGCTCTTATAGTCTCTACTTATATGGCATCATTTTGTGTGGAACAATTTGATCCATCATTAAAACAGCCTTCTTCAGAGTAGCATTCAATAATTAAAACCGAATACAAGTCAAAATACAGATTGCTTCAGCACACTTTTCACCAGTTGAACTGCTAGATACACTGGAATACTGCATTTTAACTTTTAAGCTTTTGTTCAGACCATTGGTGCTAAAGCCCTACTTCATTCTAAAGGTGCCAAGAACCTGAAAAATCACCGACTGGGTTTTTGTTATTTAAATTCTGCGTAAATTATAGTCTTGCAATAGTGCAGCCAAGTTAAGACTTAGATGGGAAGTGATGCCCCCACAACGTACCAACACTGTTTTCTGTCAGCACCTTCTATTTTCCTCAATGTATTCAGATATTGACCAGGATCGACAATTTTGCCTGGTACATGTGAAGCTCAGAACCCCCAAGTTTTATGTCTGAAGGTTGTTCTATGAATCTAAAGGAAAAAGCAACATCATCATTTTTGTCTTCAAAGTCTGGAAAAAAAGATGCCTGGCTGAGCACTGAGAACAAAGCACATCAAGAGCGTTGCCCCATTCAGCCTGCTCCACCTGCGCTAAGCCCAGCCTCACCCGCAACGAATTTATTTTCATTTCTTCTCATTCCCTAGTCTTTGGCTGGAAGGAGGAATGTTTCTGATCAAGAGGTACAGAAAAAGCGAGAGAAAAAAAAATATATGGAAAGGAGGGAAGTACTGAGGGCTTCTTATTCTGCATGCTCTGAATACAGACAGGGGGACAAACTGCTGAGTGAGAGACCAGGCTCTATTTCTCCAGCTTCCTCCTTCCCTTCTCATCACTTCTGTCTCTTCAGTCACCTTATACCAGCAAATCAGGAGCAGGAGAAAGGGATGCTTTCTGAGCCCTTCCAGCTTTGAGGCTGCTTTCCACTATCTCCCTCTGCACCCACACACTCTAGGCATGTCCTGCAAATAAAGGGTAAGAAGCTATTGATTGTTCCCTGAAGACTGCCTCTTGGAAAAGAGATTGTCCACTGGAAGGGAGAATTTTGTATCAGCACCTTGGTTTCAAGCTTCCATTTCCTGTCCTTCAGGAGACAACCATAAGCACCAAATAGTAGGAGCTGGGACATTTTTCACTCAACCCTCTGAGGTTTGCTGGGCCAAGAACAGAACTAAAAACAGAACAGCAACCACTTCCTATGAAAAGGGGGATCTGAGTTCAAGACTTGGGTCTCAGGACTGCTTCCATCTCTCACATTAAAAGCTACTGGACAAAATACAGAAGTAGTTTTGGAGCAATGGCCATGTAACCACATATAGCCCATTCATGGTTCTGGTGCTATGTGTAGGAACAGAAGGATGCTTACGGATGAGAACTTTACTTCTCTGTTCACTGACTTACCCTTCTAACTCCACCATAAAACCAAAAAGAGTATACTTGTGTGTTCCATCTCTCTGCTTATGAGCTAGTAAGACATTAAAACTAAGAAATAATTTCCTGCAGTAGAGCGTAAGTGAATAATAAAAAGAAAACCTGTGTTGTGTAGGTCATGCCATATATAAAATTGTAATGAACTTGCATTCCTGCTCCTACTTTGTAGCATTAATGTCTGGGGGATTTTTTATTAAGTATTTAGGCACATTAATAAGTAAGGGACAGTCTACATTTGGATTAACAACCTTGACAGGGTCTACACAGCTTTTAGATTCTACTGATCTGTTATAAATACACAAAGAGTAATGAAATGGTGATGGTGAATCTCAAACCAACTGCTAGTTTCATATATGGTACTAACCAGTCATCCAACAAGTTGCCTCTAACCAGATTTGACAACATTCAACTAGATTCAAATGAATGACCAACAGGCCAAGAGGTCCACATACTGTTTTTCTGATGTTTCAGCTAGACTCTTTTTCCTTCACAGTTATCTACACGCATGCTTTTTTCTTGAAGCAGTGTGTCCTTGCAGCAAAGATCATCAACCACTTCTTGGGCTGTGTTAACAAGTGTATTCAGCAGGCAATTACTGCCCCCTGTTTGCAGCTTGTTGGGACCATGTCTGGAGCACTGTGCCCAATTTTGGGCTTCCCACTAAGTGAAAGACATTGCCATACTGCAGCAAGTGCAGCAGGAGGCTACCTGGATGATACGGGGCCAAAGCAGCACATGATCCACAAGGAAATGCTGGGAACTGCTTAGATCAGCCTTAAGAAGAGAAGGCTGTTATCGCTGTCCCAACCACCTCATGGGCAAATGCAGAGGAGTCAGAACTGGACCCTTCTCAAAGGTGTACGTGGAAGGGATGAGAGGCAATGGGCACAGGCTGCAGCATGGGAAATGCTGATAAGAGCCAAGGAAATTCTTTTCCACTGGTAGAGAGGTCAAGCACTAGAACAGGTTGCTTGCACTGGCTGTGAAATCTCTGTCCTTGCAGATACTCAAAACTCAGCTAAGCAAACCCATACTGGCTCTGCACTGAGCGAGAGGTTGGATCAGACGTGCCCCAGAGGTCCCTTCCAATTTAAATTACTGTATGATTCTGTGAATAAAATAAGAGTTCAAAGTACTCGGTTTCCCAGTCTCTTTGTTTCAAAAAGGCAAAGAGAAAGATCCTCATCCATACCACAGCAGGTAAGTATTTGCCTTTCAGATCAACTGTTCTGGAATGCTGTTGGACAGAATGGCTTGTCTGAGGGCAGCGAGAGATCAAAGAGGCAAGCTGGGGACTGCTGGATTTTGGAGACTGAAGAATTAAAGGAGACAAAAACTAAGCAAGTGTCCAAGTACAAAGACAACTAACTTCAAATCTTGTCTGCTGAGATACTTCTGCCTTATTTCCTAGCCAAGGGAAAGAAGACCCCTTTTAGAGAGCTCTACCTGTAGGGAACAATACATTTTTGGCAGGGGGGTTGGAACTCGATGATCTTCAAGGTCCTTTCCAACCTAAACCATTCTATGATTCTATGATTTTTGGGGGGAAAACTCTCTTAATACGTGGTGAATATTTTGGTTGTACTAGACTTTATATGCAAAGTAAAAATGAAAACACTGAAACTCTTATTTATTTTTTTTGCAATGGTCAAACGTATGATTAATTATTTAAGTGATAAAATACCAACAAGTAACTTCAGAATATTTTTTGGTGTTTTAGACAAATCCTAAACAGCTCAATTTGTTATATACTGAAATCTTCAAACATCATGCATTCTCTCTGATCTTGAAGTGAGTCAAAACATTCTACATTTCTGAAGCACTCACTGAAACAAAAAGAAACCCCAATACACAAAATTTAAATTGATCTGTGGCCGAGTGACTGAATAATGCTCTAAGTGTTTGCAGTGTTCTGCACTAGCTTTTGACCATCATGTTCAATAAGCACTGATGTTTTAGACTGCTGAAATGTTACCTTGAAAAGGCACTGACGCGTTTCACAGCTAGCAGATCAACTTTGTCAATTTTTTTCTTTGTCTTTTAAGTACCTTGGAATATCTCAGCATCCACTCTCACAGTTTTGTGGCTGGACACAGGGTTATGCTCTTCCTTCTCAAAATGGGCTGGGCAATCATTTGAACGCATCACTTCATAATGTCATAAGATACATTTATTTTTTTAAAAAATCTTTGTTGGCTATAGATGTAGAATGATATGCCACTTGAAATTGGAGCAGTAAATGTATTTATCCAATATTTTCCTTAGAAACTGTTTCTAAATAAAAGGTAAAGAAATGCATCTTTTAAAAGGCATAAACACCCTGTAGAAACTTCCATTAGTAGTACTACTCATCTGACAAACAGAAAAATTCTCTTTTTCTGTAAACTCAAAACCATTCTATCTAGGAAGAGACCAAATCTGGACAGTCACATTGAGCAGCAGAGGAAAGATGGCCTGCTTACAGGCAACGCTGCTACTCCAGCTGTTAGGCAGTTCTTGTAGTACACTTTGCCAAAAAATTACAAGTCATTCTGAGACACTGATTGATTGTACAGACCCTTTAATATTTTAAAAGAGACACCAACTCCTCCTCCTTACGCCTTTCCATGTCTTTCACTATGAACTTACAAGGCCCACTAGCTTTTAAATCTAAACAATGGTAGTTAAGCAATGCCTTTTTAGCAAAATCTTAAATCACATTAATGAAAATAGTGATTGTTAATTGTCATCTTAGCATACACAAGCAATTAACTTGATATTTATGTTAAAAGATGTGATAGTTGTTTGCTTTAATGAAGCAAAAGTTGTGCTGGATTCTCACCCCAAAGAAGCCATGGAAAATACCCACTGATTAAAAACAAATATGCAATTGATTATTGGTACTGGATGTACACCTTGATCATTCAGATATGGTTAATTCCAACAAAGGAGAAAATTGCTTCTTCTGAATGGTTTTGGCTGCTTTTGTCATATTACTAACACAGCTAAAAAACCCTATATTCATTAAATCACTGACTATTCTGTTTTTTTTTTTTAATATACGCAATAATGACAGTGGCTGCCAGTGAACTAATGACAGTGGCTGCTCCAAAACAAACAAGACAAATTTTCATGGAAAACTGCCACAGGTCATAAGCATCTATAAACAACAAGCCTCTGTTTTTAACTCTTTGCTGCATTTCAGGTGCAAGAGAGCGAACAGTCTACAGCCTACAGTCCCATGACACATCTCACAATGAGTCTCTGGCATTTAAACAAACAGAACCGTGGGACCGCTGTCATTTACACCACGGGACTGGAAAACTGCTCTGCAGACAGCACTGCAGGAGGATGAATACACCAACAGTGGGAGTCAGTGGTGAGCTGGGGAGGGGGAACCATGCGACTCTTGCTAAGGCAACTGGATGGCACTGCGTTATTGTTATTTATTAGCTGCACGACAGTAGGCTACCGCTGAGAATCCTGCTTGTTTCTGGATGTGACCTTTCCCATTTTTCTTCTCTCTTTCCTACCATATGGGAAGTCAAGACATTAGTGCCATGCAGTGAATGGCTGGATCCACCACTTCTTGACTCATGCTAGTTCCAGTACTGTACAAAATCTGCTCCCTGTGTTAATGTCATCGCACAGTGTTTCATATACAAAACAAAAAAGTATGTCACAGCATACTGTGCTGATGTGCCATATTTCCCATGCCAGTTTGGAAGAAAGGCCTCTATGACAGACAGCAGAGCTGTGGACAGGGTGGCAGTAAAAAAAAAAAAAAAAAAAAGTTTTGCTATGTCCCCTTTCACTTGACTTCATTTATCTTTTCTGAATATTCCATTTAGAAAAACGACAAAGCCTTGCAGTAGCACAGTTGTTGCCTGTAAAATACAGGATTTATTTCTTTATTTAGCCTTATCTTATAATTTTTCTAGAGTCTTGGCCAGAAAACAAGAATTATTCCTAGCTTACTTCTGCTACAAGTTGTGCCTTTGTAACACTCATTTAACAAGTCTGTATAATGCCAAGCACCACTAACGCCTTGACTTCAGCGGAGAGTTTTTAATCAATATTATAAAATAGTAACAATTAAATTGAGAATCTCATTTTGTTGTTTTAGAATTGCACAGCTTATCTTGCACACAAAGTAGATGTAAAATGGATAAAAGCTTTTTGATTTTAAAAAGTCTGAGATTTTTGCCAAAATCCACGTACAAATGAGGGTGACAGGAAAGTTGCTGTCTCTTTCAATGACATACATGAATTTTGTCCCTGCCATATATTGGTACTTTCTCTTTTGTTATCTGAGAAACACCACTAAAACAGAGCTGAAACTACTTTTTCATATCTGGAAGAGACTTTCAACCACCACAATGATGGATCAATAACTTGTCTGGATGTGGTATGATGGTGTAAGGAAAAAAAAAAAAAATTCAGATACTAATGTAGGAAAATACATTCAGAAACACAGACCTTAAAATAAGCCTTTTGTGATATCAAAGTCCTTCAGATAAAAAGATAAAGAAAAGCTGGGAGAAAAAAAATACTAAAAGATTTTGCAGAACATAGTGACCTTATTGACATGACAGTCTCAGACCTAATTAAATTAAAAGAAAGTTTTTCACTTCTATATTTATGTCAGAGCCCTCACTAAATTTACTAGTACCATCTAGATATTTTTTTGTCAGTGGAAAAAACATCAGGGATACCATTTTAAAATAACATGCATCAAAAGAACAATTCAAAATCTTGAAGAGTCTCAAAGTTGAAATAAAATAAGACCCTTGCCTTTTAAGGAAGCACGTTAAATGGCTGGATCTCAATTTCTCAAATTTACTTTCATTCATTACTTTAATTAAAAGCCACAGCAAAAAAGGTAAAATATTCTTAAACAGGCTAAACAGCTAACAATTTTTGTATACATATATTTATGAATTCAACTAAAGTAACAACATTTTTATCTCAACTAAGTGGTACACTGAAGTTCATAATAAAAATTAAAAGAACAAACCCAATACAAATTATCAGAAGTTCTACAGCTAGTTTTGGTGACCTTCGCTTTTACAAAATTAAAGAGAAGCTGTTTCAGAGACTCAATGAGAAGCCGGTCCCCAGATTTGATTAGGAATATTAAAGTCATTCTAGCAACTGAATAGAAAGATGAGAAGGGGCCTTGATGCTGGGAAGAAAAGACCAACCAAATGTGCAAAACACTGACTCTAGTGGTGTAGAAATAAAAGACAACACAAAGGACAAAAAACGAAATACTAATTTCTACTGCACAACATGTCTTCTAATTGGCTGTGTGCACGTACTGGCCAAGCTACTACGATGGGATGAGCTACAGGTTACTGGGTTCATTTAGCATGGATGTAACTAATGACCACTTTTACTTTAAACAAAGAAACATAGAAGAGAGGGACATGACATCACAGTTTTGAGAACGACTTCTACAAAACCCCAAAGTTGATTATAGTTTGAGCTCACAAAAAACATGGAGAATTTTTCACTATCATTACTAAAGTCATATTATCTGTGCTTATGTAAGAGATGACTACTTGGAGCTAGTAAAATTACACGCTTCCTGGCTGAAGTCAATTGGACAAAATACAACACTTGAAAAAGGGCTTTTCCCCTTCCTTCCTTTTATTCAAGTGTCCAAGTTGCCTAGGCACACTGTAAGTTTTTCAATTTAATCAGAAGGAACCAAAATATGAAATAATTTAAGTCAAAATACATAATCTACTGATAAATATTTAATTCAGTAAAACCATTTTAGATTATTTTTTCCCCTTTTTTTTTAATTATGGAAATTACATTGGGCAGATCACAATTGTAACAATTAAAAGGAGAAAATCCATTCTAGACTTAGAAAAACAAGTAATCTAACTTAACCATTCACAGAAGTGTCTCACGTACTTAGACATATTTGAAGAAAATTAGTGCTCTGAGTGGTGATTTAGAAAGTCACAGCTGTATCAGTTTCTTCTATTGTAGAAAACCCCAAAAGCACAATGATTTTAAATAGCAAGCTAAGGTTGAGATCTTTTTTATGGTCTAATAGGAAGGAAGGACAGAGAGCTTTTTTAATAATCCAAATTACAAATTTTCTTAATACAGCATAATTATAATAAAAATGTTTGACCTATACATGCGTGTTAGCCTTATGTACTAGCAGCAATCAGTCATAGCTGTAACACTCTTCAGGCCCCAGTTCAAGAAGCAATTCTCAATCATGCGTGTGGCTCAATAATTTATATATTATTTCCCATTGATGGTGGAGATAACTAACTGGTCCCTCATGATCTACTTAAGATTTGGGACAAGTCAGGCTTGTGCTCAGTGAGTGAGTTGGGGACACAACCTCATCTTCTGTCTCCAGCACAAGAAAGTTGTGCTCCAGTATTTAACCAGGGGAACCTTCTCAGCCATCTCCTGCAGCTCTCCAAGAGCTTTATGGTGTCCCAGCTACTTTCAGCAGATAAGCTAGTTAGTTCAGGTCTGCTTTTACTATAAAGCAGTCCCAGTAGCAAATGCAGTGGTAATGGGGACTGGAAGAAACACAAATTATTATAAAATGTATTTGTGCTTATTTTGTAATAGATGGCATGGTAATAAAGTGAGATTAAAAATGTAACAGCATACTCTATCAATATAGAGAGACCGCTGATAGGAGCTAACCTGCAAATCACTGCAGAAAAAGAAGAGAGCAAAAGACATCAGGAGTCTTGTTTCTAAACTAAGTTTGGGGAAGTAAATGGCATAAATAATGGCAAAAATGATTATTAAATAGCTACATTTGATACTAACACTACAGCTCACTGTTACTGGCTTTCTAACATCATGAAATTGCACAAGCCATTCTCTCTCTCTCCATATACACACGCACAAATTATAACTTGACTTTAATAAGGAAGTTACTCTCTGTCAAGAATATCCTTGAAAATATTAAAAGAAACATTAAAAAAATAATAAGCAGATTTAAATATAATTTACCAACCTTCTTGTAGTCCATGATATTTCCTTTTCCTTGTGCCTTAAAGAGAAAGAGAGATTTTATGTAAGACATTATATACTACAAACTAGAGTTGCAAGAATAGAGAATGCTATTAAAAGAGCTACTACTTTAAACACAAACAACTTCCTTTAGGAGTCTGATGTGGAAAAACCTAAACCACAACCAAATGTGTTACCAGCTTATACAACATGGTTCTGTTTCAGGTAAGAGCTGCAGATACTCAGCGTAATTCTTAGGTTTTTTATTACAACTTGTAGTTATACATTTGTTGAATGTAAAATTATTTGGTCTTACAAAATCTTGCTGTTTTCATTAATTAATCTCTCCCATGATATTCTGAAATAAACTATACTTCATATCATCAATAACAGGATTTAATTTCCTAAGAGAGAACTCTCTCTGTATCTATAGTGATTTGTGCACGATTAATAGTCTAGAGCTCTCAAAAGGGGATGTCAGGACCATGTCAGCATTATTAGACCTAGGTTAGATATGCTAATTGTGCTTTTGATTTAGAATTGTACTTAAGTATACAGCATCACCCTTTACTTAAGCAGCAGATACATACAACCTATGATGCCTAGCACATTCAGAAAGAAGTATGAATACATTAAAAATTTCTTCTCGTTCAGATGCAGAAAGTACGTAGAGCAAGTTCCTCAATTTTGTCACAGGGCGATGCAGAAGAGAAGATGTCTATGTGCTTGGGGCAATCCCAAGCACAAATACAGGCTGGGCGGGGAATGGCTGGAGAGCAGCACTGAGGAGAAGGACCTGGGTGTGCTGATTGACAAGAAGCTCAACATGAGCCAGCAATGTGCGATCGCAGCCCCGAAGGCAAACCGCATCCTGGGCTGCATCAAAAGAAACGTGGCCAGCAGGGCAAGGGAGGTGATTCTGCCCCTCTACTCCACTCTCGTGAGACCCCACCTGGAGTACTGTGTCCAGCTCTGGAGTCCCCAACATAAGAAGGACATGGACCTGCTGGAGCGTGTCCAGGAGGGCCGTGAAGATGATCCAAGGGCTGGAGCCCCTCTCCTATGAGGACAGGCTAAAAGAGTTGGGGCTGTTCAGCCTGGAGAAAAGAAGGCTCTGGGGAGATCTTATTGCGGCCTTCCAGTACCTAAAGGGGGCCTACAGGAGAGCTGGGGAAGGACTTTTTACTAGGGCATGTAGTGATAGGACAAGGGGAAATAGCTTTAAACTGGAAGAGGGCAGGTTTAGATTAAACATTAGCAAGAAGTTTTTCACTTTGAGGGTGGTAAGGCACTGGAACAGGTTGCCCAGAGAAGTTGTGGAGGCCCCATCGCTGGAGGTTTTCAAAGCCAGGCTGGATGTGGCCTTGGGCAACCTGGTCTAGTGGGAGGTGGCCCTGCCCATGGCAGGGGGGTTGGAACTCAATGATCTTCAAGGTCCTTTCCAACCTAAACCATTCTATGATTCTATGTCTTTGTCACCCAGTGGCAGTGCTCTGCCAGACCCAGAGCATTCCTGCTTAACCAACCTGGAACCCTTTCCTTAGGTCAGATTGAGCTGTGTCTTATCAACTCATCCAAATCCAGCTCCTCTTTTTTCAGGCACATTGAGAAAAAATCTCCACTGTTTCTTTCCCTCTAGCCTCCACAAAGGAAGACCACAAACCCCAGTTCTTCTGTAATGTGTCTCCTGAAAGGATGTAGATTAGGACCACTGCCTCTCTGGGTCCTCTGTGGGGACTTCAGAGAGCAGCCAAGAGGAGGAGGCCAACTGGCATAAGGAGAAGAGCTGAAGCCTGCAGTGAAGAGGAATGAACACAATGTGGCAAGCACATCTTGGAAGAGATGTTGCCGAGATAATTTATTTTTCAAATCCGTGGTAAGTTTTGTAAGGGAGGAAAAATAAAATAGAGAAAAGAACCAAAGAGGGGCTAAGCAAGCAGAACAGGAATCAAAACAGCAGATAACAAAACTGATTTCACTGAAGGAGAAAGAGACTGATCCACAAAACCTCTTTACTACTCTCTTTAAGCTTCTTAAGAATCAGCTTTTCTGGAATGCATATTAACAAAACAGCCTGATAGCATTTGGGAGTAGCAAAACCACTGCCAATAACTGCTTCCTTATTTGTGTATTCCCATCTCTTTGATTTGCCAACTTTTATACGTACCGGTTGGATCTTACGACTTCTTCAAGATAAATCTAGTAGTTATATTGTATATCAGAACATACCAAAAATATGTTCTTTAACAAATGGTTGCCTATATGCAGATTCACACTGCAGCGGAGAATTTGCCAACACCTTTGAGGAAGATGCTTTCTAGTCTTAGCAATAGTGGAAGAGGTGTGCTCAGCGTGCCTCCTCCTGCATACAATACACATTACAAACAGCAAGAATATTTTCTCATGCTCTGTTCCTCTCAAGCGTACAAGTCAATGGCAGTTGTGCTTCTCCAAGCAGCAACCTTATCTAATCTGTTTCCTAAGCCTTCTTTACAACTGCACCTCTGCTTTTTTTTTTTTTTTTTNCCTCACAGTAGTTTGGCTCTTTGACTTTTACTGACCCCGATTTCAGACACACAGATTTTTTTTTTTCCCTTTTACATGAGACTTCTGCATCTGGTTCAGGTTCCTCAAAGGTATTAAGCCTGATTTGCAAAAAGCATGCATTCCTGTCAAACTTGGATAACTTTCTAGGTCTCACTGCTTGGCTGGGGAGCTCAGCCTCTGCATGTGGGGTCTCTGGGCCCTCAAAGAGAAGCATCTGCTTGCCTGCGTATTAGAGACATAAACAGCCAGCTCAGCTCAGCCTTCCTCCTGTACGTCAAAGATCACCACGTGTCAGTAGTGACGGACAATTATACCATGACATTCTTCATTAATAAATGAGGCGGTGTGAAATCAACTCACCTTGCCAGGAAGAAGGATGCCTGAATCCCCCATGAAATTACTCAAAATGCATCAGATAAGCAGACCACAAGTAGATGGTTTAAGACAATGCTTTTTGGTGCAGGCTTTCAGATGTTTTCCAAGATTGATTTTTCCTTCTCAGATGAGATGGTCCCTTTTACATGTCTTAAAGCCTATACTTGAGAAATGCTTGATAAAGCATTTGATAAATGCTTTTCTTCCAGCCCTGCTGCTTCTGAGAAGGCTCAGAAAGATACAGTGAAAGGTGCATGGATTACCCTGGCCTAGATGAGATGGGTCTAGTTTCTGACTTACTCCTGTTTAAAATTACAAATGGTATGAGCTAAAATGGATTCTAGACCTGTTCTTGAGGGATTCCACTTAATTTCTTTGCTCAGACTTTGATCTTTTGTACCTCACTGCTTAGATGTTGGATGCCTGTTGAAGCCAGAGAATTTTTGCTCTTGTCTAGTGAGAGGTATCTGTAAGTGGCTAAAAGTGACCAACTCTTCTGTCTTTTGACCCTCAGTAAATCCTCCATTTTATAATCCTGGTTTATCTGCTAAATTTTAAGAATACAGGGCGTTCCAAAAGCTCAGTGGAACTGCATTCAGCAACTATTACACCTCTTTGTCTGAAGAGCATTCAAGTATTTCTTTGCCTTTATACTGGTGTTTCCTAGGAACCATTTAAGATTGGCTTGTTTGTTGGTTTTTTGTTTTGTTTTGTTTTTAAACATTTCAGGACTCTACTCCAACCCATACTGCTTTTAAAGTAGACACTTGACCAAACAGTTCATTGAGCATTTTAATTTTAAATGCACGAAGGTGGAGGGTCAGTGAGAACAGGTGAGACTCAGGTCTTTATGGATCATTCATTCGTGTGTTTTTATACATATATACACCCATGTATATACACAAATGTACACATACCTACACATTCTTTTCCTCCTATGAAAAGGCTTCCCCCTATACACATCCCAAGTCCCTTTTAAGGCAGTCTCTAAATTTCATCAAAATAAGAATCTAATCTTCTCAAAACACATAATATTTAGCGTTGATGCAACCTTCTGCACTTGGATATCTGACGCGTTTTGCTCCTTCCAAATGAAGAGACAAGAGAGCTTTTAAAAGGTCTTCAGCTCAGCAACAGAAAGGTGCACAAGGCTACCTCCATTAAAGGGCCACCTTGGGAACAGCAGCTGTATCCAGACCTCTGACAAGACAACTGTGGTGAGACAATCACTCAAGTTCTGGGCACTTCACAGCAGTTCAGGCATCCTTCATGACGTCTCTGAAGACTGCTTTCATCCAAGATATGCATGACAGGCACCGAGCCCCAGTCACATGCTTTCTGAGCAGTATATCACTGTGGAGGCTGTTAGGTGCAATGGGGCTCACTACCTCCAGTTTCTTAAACTCCAAGACCTTTCTGCAGGAGGAGGAAGCTGTCAAGAGGAGGTGCTGCCTTCAATCCGTCGCATGAATGCTTATATGGGCAAACAGTCAAAGGAGAAAGTCAAGCTACTTAGCAGTAACTACAGGTCCATAATGTGATTTCCATATGCATAGTCATAACTCAGCTACTAAGAAAAATTCTACCTGACAGGGACTGAGTGCACTGTGCATGCTTTGCCTATTTAAACCATACAAATGACATTGCGCAAGAGGGTGGCTTATGAGCGTACTCTTACCCGTACTGCCAATATGAGAAAGTCTCTGGTTTGAGTGCTTGGCCTAGGTTGAATGTCACATAGTGAATGTGACTACGGATGACATCTCAAAGAGCCTGTAGTTAATGAGAGGCAATTTTCCTTTCTAAATCAACACAAGCCAAGAAAGGCTCCTGGACTAGGCGTTCCACTTTGCATTTAGCTAAAGTAGCAGTTAGTAGATGCTTTTGCATAGTGAATATCCNCCGTTTTTGGTATGAGAATTAGTAAGCAGACAGACGGCACTCCTGGAGTCCCGCAGTCTCCTCTAGATTCTGCAGATGGGAAATTGTTTCAAAGCTTTTATAAACTGTGCTGTGGTAATACCATTATTCTCCAACTGCAATCATCCGAATCCATTTATATTCAACTCGCATATGAGCCTTGTGTCGAGATTATAGAATTCCAAAATTCCCTGTCACACATTATAAACTACCAGCCCCTAATTTCAAAATGACAAAAGGTTTGCTTCACTTTAAGATCCCCCAACTCCATACCACTGTAAGGTTGTAGATTCTGCATATACTTCCCAAAATTTCACTGCTGAAGAGACTATACACCTGAAGTACGTGAAGGCAGGCTGCAACCTGGCCATCATGAACGCAGAACTAGGCAGAGGCTCAGACTCCATGCCCTCTGCCTGAGAGTCCTGCTTTCAAACCAGCAAGGAAAGGACCCATCGGCAAGCACGTCTTGAATGAATATGCTGGCACAGACCTAGCTTCTTATTGAAGGCAAAAGTCTTTCTACTGAAGAATCTGTATAACAACTGCAGGAACTTCCAAACGGTACTCATCACAGCTGTTTAGACAGGCAAAACACGTCGGACTGATGGAGGAACTCAACAAAATGCTTCATTTTGGCCATTTTTGGTGTTTCTCCCCCTCTGTCTTGTACAGTTACCTATTTGTGTTTCGACAACACCCAGGAAGCTATCTGAACCCTGCTGTGCTACATGGTATGTAAAATAGACCTACATCACAGCTATCTTATTCTTACTGCCTTCTTCATCTAAGAGGTAGAGGAAGACAGCTGAATTAAGAGAACTGAGAATAAGGACATCAAACAGCTACATCATCACAAATACAAAGTATTTGTGAAATACTTTGTAGTGGTCAGGAAGCCAAGTTTCCTAGGTCTTTTCCCCCCATCCAAAATTACTGTTCCCAGAGCCAAGTTGGCAGAAAGAAATGTGTGCCCACATTTCAACCACTGTAATGCAAAGTTCTCTCCTTTAAGCTGCCAGTGAAAGTAGCTTTAAGCTAAGACGTGGGACTGCACAAGTAGTGCAGAAGAACAGACATATGCTCCATGCAAACGAATCCACTTGTTACACTGACACACAGAAGTCTGACAGAGCTTGACTGTCAGGTCCCTAGATTTGCCCCTCTTGAAAGCACAGAAGAGAGAGGTGTTAAGTATTGGAGAGCAAAAGGAACTTCTATACACTGTCTTGTCCATTGTTAGTTTCTAACTTTCTTTGCAGATTGAAAGTACAGATAGGAAGAGACATACAAATTGCAAAACTATGAAATTCTAAACAATGCTTTAATTTACCTCTCTGATCTGTTTAATCCATGCCTCCCTTCCAAGGAATTCCTGATGCAGGACTGCAGGAGCAGAATTCAAACTGAAGGCCATGGTGTCACTAGAACTTTCTTTAACAAATGGCTGAAGGTCCGAATGTAGCTGAAAGAGAAGAACACCTCACTTCAGTTCCCAGGAACAGTCTATTCATATCCACCTACTCACCAAATCAAGGTCCATACCTTCATCCTATACCTACTTTGTCACTTGTACTTTGGTTTTACTTTTTCAAGTTTGGGGGAGGGAGAGGAAGAGGAAGAAGGGGAAGTACTGCAGTGGCAGAAAGTTGTGGTAAAGAGAAGCATGTAGAGAATCGGCAAAGAAATGCATAAAGGACAGCTTGCAGAGCTGGGCAAGTGATGGGACACAGCCAGGTAGGCAATTTTTGAGTGGCAGGAAGCAGAAAAAATATAAAGGAAAGTCTTTGGTGGGAAGAATATGAGGTTTTAATCTACTTTTCAGTACCTGAGGAAGCTGATGCAATATGACGACCCTCCTTCTGACAAAGGAAACGTTACATAGCTAAGAGCTTTCTATGAAAATTATGCAATCTTTTCTACACAACTATATGTCAATGGTGAATGTATTGATATTGAAGCATACACAAAATATTAAGGCTATAGCCTGCACTAGAAGCAATTTACTGGTAGAGTTGTACCTAGTAATACCATACAGTGGCATTTCTACATCAGTAAAGCTGTGCTTTATAAAACCACTTCCTTCTCCTGGAGGAACGAGAAACTATCTAAACAAACTCAGCTGAAGCGGATGGGAGGTCTGTCTGCCTGTCTCAAGCTACGTCAATACTTGCAAGTACTGCAATACAGTAGGAGCAGACCTTTAGGGCAAAACCAGAGTGCCAAGGACACAAGTTCCACACTGTGTTTTCCTTTGGACTAACTATAGCTGTGGACTGAAAGACTTCTAATGGAGATCAGAGGCCTTCTCTGGGAAATCCTACTGCTACAGAGGCGCGGGCTGCTCCTGTCTGTATCTGGTGACCTCCCTCCTTATCCCCCAACTACCCGCTCTGGAGGTTACGTCCCCAGCAGATTATTCAGAAGGGAACATACGCAGGTCCTTCAGGCACCGCAGCTCATGCCTCAGCCTCGTGTGCTGCTGCAGGCAGTTGAGCCTCTCGGTACAAACCTCTGCACGGTGGCAGCCGAGACCCAACAGATGCTTTCTCCTGCAACTCCTGCTACTGGGACAGTGGCTTCAAGAAGAACGCAGGAGAAGAGAAAGTAAAGTTTTAAGCTGCTACAGAAACATGCGCTAGAAGATGTTAACAGAGCCTTGAATGAAATAAGCTACACTGCCAGAATTGTGATTTTGCCAGTTTATAAGCATCGTTCATATCAGCAGTTTCTGCAAACATCTTCACGTGAGGCAGCAGTCAAATGTCTCAACACCACTGACCTGCTGGCAAAAGTCTACAGCATAGTGGCAGTATACGACAGCTCAAGAGCAAGATATCTTCCAAGTCTTTCTGTTTTTAAGATCCCAGAACGAAAGGAAAAGGTGTACCTTATGACTCATAGACATGTGCTTTCCATACTGAAATGCCATGTCCTGAATCTCAGCGCTGTGCTTTGCTAGCTCCATTGCAGCCTGGCAGCTCTTTGCCAGCAAGGCACTATGTGACAGGAAAACCTGCTCCTTCCACATAGATATGCCGATATCATCCGTAAGACAGTTCTCCTGAAAATGAAACAAAGGCTAACATGAGAACACCGAAATTACAGCTGAGGCAGCTCACAGAAGTTAATGGTGTGGCACAGGATAACACAACACATGGTGAGTAACAAAAACCTGGGTGCTATGGTGCCAAATAAAGGGCGGCATTATTTTGGGGATAAGTAGAGAAAAGTATCAGAATAAATATACTGGCAGCTTCAACAAACAACATTTTCATTTTCTGATCAAAAAGAACAATGCAAACTACATGGAGTTGTCAACAGATTCAACATAGATCCTTTTCTTGTAATGACTGTATCATTACACTGAACATTAACAGCTGACTATATTCCTCATGAGGGACTTGGGAGAAAAAAGAAAAAAAGACCAAAAAAACCCAACCCAGAACCCCCAAGTACATCCACACTTCAGCCCCTTGCCACTTAGCAAGATCCAACAATCCCAAACAAACTTGAGAAGTCCCCGCAATTTCTCCTTTGTAGTCAAGAAAAAAAAATAATCACAAAAGGTATTAAAAATCCTTATAGACCTGCACTGGAAAAATGAAGAGCTATGATGGAGGACTTGTACCTCTTCCACTCTCATATTAAGGACGAGGAATGAATGAAAGTATTCAAAAATAAATAAATAACACTGTAATTTAGAAATGTCAGTATTAACTTTCCCAGGGGACTGACAGAGACCCCATCGATGCCTCTAGTGAACTTTATCACCTTGCCTGTAAGGTCAGAGATGCCCAGTGCTTCTCAAAATCCTTTGTATCCAAAATACTAATTTGGATTACTTTCCACAAAGTGTTTTAATTACCACAAATCCAATCCTTTCCCCCAAGCCCTAAATTCAACTGCAGCTTCTGAGGCTCACAAGGTGTCAATACGACAGTATATTACTACCTGGTTTTCAAAGCTAGACACGACTTTGTAACCTTTCTCATACACACATATTACTGTCACTCCTTTAGTTTCTCTCTAAGGAGGAAAAAACAAAACCAGAAAAGACCACAGTTGTTTTGCTTAGAAAAAACTAAAATCAGTAATGAGAAGCTACAGAAAAAAATTTCAAGCATATAGATGTTAAAAAGTTTGTAATTTCTCAGTTCAGTCAAGTCTGTAGTGTACACTAAGCCAAAAGGTATTCTTTAAAATAGTAATATAAAAAAACCTCTTATATAACAAGCCTTTTCCCTCAAAGTGACGTCAATTAAATTACTTAGAAACGAGCAAGAAGTAATTCTGTGTGACCCTATAGTTTTCTAGCAAGGTATTATCTGTCATGAAATCGGTAACAAATGAAATAGAATCCATCCGTTCAGCTCTAATTTTCCTCCCTTATGGATATCACCCAGAAGTGCTGTGTTACAAGGGAGAGGATAATTTGAGACTAATGGGAAAAGTAGGAGAATTCTGCAATGCCAAGTAACACAGAGCTGTATCAAAATGCCTTTGCTTTCAGACATACTATTAACTTATACAAGGAAAGTGAAGAACAGAGAAACCACATGTTTGCTATTATGCATATGATAACTTACAAAGTCAAGCCTAAACTTTGCTCATGTTTCATTTTACTGTAGTATTTTTATTTTAATATCTTAACTCAGCCCAGATCATGTGCAAATTCCCATGACTGGCAAAATGTCAAAATGAGCATTTAATTCAAGTAGTTTCCTATATATCAAGTCTTTTTTTTTTTCCACTCAGATATAGATCAATTTATTTTAAATTTAAAATCAGGAGCTCTTGGAAGACGCAACACAATCTTTTCCTTAACAACCAATCTGCTCAGCGAAAAAACAGTATTTACTAGAATTTGCTGGATGATATTGAAAGTTGGCAGTGATTTTTATAATTATTTGTTTTAAATACAACCAAGACAAAAATATTCTAGAAAGGTATCCTGAAACAATTTATGAAGTTAAAAAATGTTTCAGAAGACCCGTAAGTTGAAAATGTTTGCTTGCTGGAACCTTTGCGCAGTAACAGAAATGCAGACATTATCAAGTATCAACTGCAGGAATTGAAGAAGCTTAAACAGTCAGTGCAACTTGAGGTATACCAGGAAATTAATTCTTTCATTTGTTACAAAAATGTATTATTCTTAAATAAGTTTGAATTTCATCACAGGACTGAAAATGATGGCACAAGTTACTGTCCACTACATGAACAGCATGTAGAAGCTTCAAGCATCTAAAATGGTCAACTAACTTAAAAAAAAAACAACCAAACAAACAAAAATTTGAGATATATTTGAAGACACAGTATTGAAATCTTAAAACCATAGGTATTGTGAATCACAGGGTTACAGAAAGAAGCCAGTTGTAAAAAGGTGTTATGTCCATATGGATGTGCTTTAGCATATGGGCTTGCAAGCCAAGACATCGCTGATTTTAATCACAGAACATCTTATGACCACACACCCCTAAATCTTACACTGCTTAAGACAGCAGAGGCAGACACAACCTTTCTTCAGCAAAGTTTTCCAACAATCCAAAAGCCATTTTTTCCCAAGCTTAACGCTCATGTTATATATAAACTGTCCACCAACCACACTGCCTTTCTTACAACAACGCGATGTATGACAAGATCTAAACACTATTTTAAAACATCAAGGGAAAAATGGAACTAGTTCTACATTGCAAAGTCTCTGAAATCTGACATTATGACAGCACTTACTATTTTTAGAGACATTTTCCCTTTTTTGTAAGCTTTGTTTTGTTTTGTCAGCAGTGGATATTTCAAAGGATAAATAAAAAAGTGGACATTAGCTGACCCAGAAGACTCCTAGGAGCCTTTCATATAAAAGCCTTTTTGAAACTAAATTAATTCTACCTGTAATTGACAGTGCTCAGACATTTGATTAACTAATGCCAATGAAGTGACCTCATTCACAAGTTCTGTCACCAAGAAATGGGTCCAGATCACAACCAACCCTGATGCTGTCTGGGTAGCAGAAGCTGGATGAAGACAGCCGAACCCCTCACTATCCCTGGAAGAAAGCAGCCAACTCCACATACAGTTTGGATAATGTCAGCATGGGAGTACAGGCAAAATCTCCAAATCCAGCTCCGTCGATCATAATTTCCTATGGGAAATGAAGAACAGCTGAGGGTGCTCCCATTTTACTGATGGCAAGGTCAGTTACTGTTTTGTTAGAAAGAAATTGGCTAGTTGAGATTTTTTTGTTAAGCTACTTCCATAATTTAAATTGGGTTTGAAACAATCATCTCAGGCAACAGGAAACAAGAAACTTTTAGAAAACAAAATTGCAGGACAAAATATGCAATCACAACCATCAGGAAGGGCAGCTCTTAGCGATGGTAACAAGGATCCCCGGTACAAACGTGGCACTTTTAATAACTCAGTTTGATTTGTCACACCAAAGAAGATGCTTATACGCAGTTCAGCATATATTAAGGAAAATGTGAATGAAAACTGTGTCTTCAAAGTGCACAAAACCATTTGCAAAACCAGGAAGGAGTAACAGTCAGAGACTTTTCAATGTAAAACCTTCAGCTATAGTTGTAAGGGAGCCTTTATTTTATTTCCATACCATGGCAGCTCTTTCTTAGCCATATGCTGTTGCACAAAATTATCAAAATGTCTGAACCCCTTATATCAAACTTTAATTCAGTTCCCAATGGGCAAATAATCCACAGAAACACACAGGAATATTTTTAAATAGGATTTTTAAGTTTTAAATTAGGTAGTTCAAGAACTTCTATTTTACATAAATAAATTCCAGTGCAACTATGAATCTCTCTACCAGTAGCAAAACATTTTGCACATGGTTCACATAAGCCTTCAACAGATGTATTCCTGCTTGCTGAACATGACAGGGCATGTTTTATTGGTCTATCAATACATGTCTTCACTGCTTTTGAAGGAACAAGGGTGTCTGCAAATGGGTCAATAAAACATGCCACCGAATACCTAATACTTTTATTGTGACACTGTAAAAAAAGCGACACTTGATTAAAAAAAAGTTTGAACAATTATAATAAATTTAAATATCTCTCCACATCTGTTATTTTAAGTCTCTCTGGAAAAGCTTAGTATTTAAAAGAACAAAAGCAGTAAACAAATAGCATTGGCCTTCTCTCTAGCTATGCTTTTTTTTTTCCCCTCTGACACATTTACCCATTCTTTTCACAGATGCTCTTTACTCAAATTCCATATTTTATCCTTCCCTTTAGTCTTGCAACAGAAACATTTGTTTGGAAAAAAAAAAAGAAAGTGAAAGCTCTGACTCTCACTGCTGCCCTGCTAAAAGGTTGTTTACATGACTCAAAATACATTTGATTTACCTCCTATGGTAAAATTTATAAGCAAATTCTTTACTTATAACATAGACTCATAGTAGTTCAGTTGATGGACATGTGCAGTATCCAAAAAATTACTCCTCAAAGCAGGACTGGTGACCAAACATCAAACAAGAATTGGTACAACTCACTGCATGTAGTCTGTATTTTGCCGGAAAAAAACCCACTTATTTTCATTACAAAAACCTTTATTGTTCCAAAATAAATACCTGTTAATTCACTATTTGGTAAAATGAGTACTTGCTGCTAATGTATTTCTTTTTCCAACTTGTTTTACATATTACTTATACACAATTTTCACACAATTGCATTGAAAATTTCAAAAATACCTAACAGCTCTTCTAGCCACCAGTGGAACATGTTGGAAAAGCTCTCGTCTTACGTAACAGTCCCATTCTGACTCTAAAAATGAGTTTTGGTAATGCACATTTAGCATCAGCTAGATATTCTGGAGGTGAGGAAAAAAAACAACTCGGGGCGGGTTCCCATGAAAATCTCTAATACTCCAAGATGACAAGAATGGTCTGGCAGGTAAAGCACAAGAGCCAACACACTCAAGTCCTGCTCTTGATTCTGTTGTTTGACCTTGAGCTTCCCTGTATCTCCCGTCCCTGTTCAGTGAACCGACAGGGATGTTAAAGCATTCTTCATTAATACTTGTTAAATGATCTGGGATATTAAGACAGAAGGCTTCTAAAAGTGCGACAGTATTTTACGAGTTCGCAAACGTTTCAGAAGCCTTCAGTCTCCTGAAAGTAGGAAACAGACTCAGTGCAATGTTCTTCTGTTAAGAATAGATACCACGATCATGACTGAAGGCCAGATTAGACAACTTTCATCTTTGCACTCACTGAAGGCACAATTTTTTTACTCCCAAATTAGATCTAGATTTAGAGAAGGCAGACAGGAACTGGGAAGAATGTACTTCACTCACAGAATTTTGGGCTGCGAAGGGATTCAGCACACAAAGCTGCAAAGATTTATCACATCACCCCTTTTTGCTCCAGCTTACAGTCCAAAATATTAGCTTAAGCCACTAATGCAATGTCTTAAACCACAGCAGCTATTTGCTACTTTGAACATGAGTAGCAGCCCTAACCTTCAGGCTGTCTTTGCAACCAAAGCCTACGCTTTGTAGTTTGGATTCTCACTTCAAATAAAGATGAAAAGTTATATATTTATTTTCCCCGTTTCACACAGACCTAATGACTCACTATGCAGACAAGATGAAGAGTGACCAAACAGAACACAGGAAAATGGGATGGCTCTAGGATTGCATGTGGTTTTACAGAGAAAAAAAAGTGGTAATGAGAGCTGTCAAATAATTATATCCATTATATGTCTTCAGGAGTAAATAAGGTCAGTCTTGTTAGGTCAAACGATTCTTTCAATTTTACTACTAGGTCATCTAAATGAAGCAAACTGAAACTTTTTTTTGGGTAAACATGAACTTAGGGTCTCAGAGGAGAAAGGTGAATTTTGCAGAGTTATTTTTGTCTAAAGTGAAAGATTAAAAACATCTAGGTAGACATCTAGCAAAGCTCAAAACAACTTGGTGCCAAATTAGTCTATTTTATGGTACTAAGCAGCTTTATAACAACTGCATTAAAGACATTTAACATATGAAGTACAGTTTTCCTGCCTCAAAAAAGAAAAAAAAAAGGTGAGAAGATATCCTTCTGCTTTTCCAAATTTAAGACATTCCAAGCAATGAAAATGCCATTACTAACATCCCGATGCCCTACTCTTAAAAAGAAACAGAATTTGACATTTGAGATTTAGTTGCAGAGTAGATTAAAGCATTTGTCTTACCTCTAGGAAATGTAGTTTGCATTTTTCTTTCAGTCAAATTGCAATGAGGGATGGAGGCAAGATGCACAAAGGATACAAATAAGACAGAACAACAACTGACCTAGTCCATTTGGCAATCTTTGCTAATGAGGTGTTCAGGACATGAATGGGACACTGCCTCAGAAGAACAGTTTAAGAAAAGCAGCAGGGATATATCTCATACACAGCATGGAACCAAATTTCTCAGAGGACAAGTTAAAAAAAATAAAAAGAAAGTAGATCCCACACTTCTTTGTTCTGGGTCTCACCAGAAGCCATGCACTACCCATTAGAAAGACTAAACTTCAGACACTGTCATGTAATTTTCAGTTTCTATTATGCCAGCATACTAATTGTGTTTTGAGTTAACCGGGTTCCCCTTCCAAATGGTATACTGTACTTTCAACTCTCCTTAGACAGAAAGTCACTGAAAGAAAATAAGTCTTTGCAATTTGTAATTGGGCCAGGGCAGGGTAAACACCGTGCAGCTGTGCTTAGTTTATCTCACACTTCCCTTGCAATCTACACATGTGGAGTGCTTCAGTAATGCAACAGAAAATAAACAGAAAAAGAAAGACTAAGAAAAAGAACATTAAGACCTTCTGCAGTGGCAAGAACCCAAAAGAGTGCACAACATTTCTCATTTATACAGGGGCCATGGTTAAAATAAAATGCAGTTTGATTGCTGAGATGAACTTGTAGAGCTTTACTTCTATACACACAAGAGTAGTTGTTTTTTTTTTAAATATATCTGGGATCTACTTGTATTTAGAACCCTGCTTGACTAAAGAAAATAAAAATTTAAGCATTCTTTGCAAAAATCTCAAAGGCGTCATCTATTTTAACACGTAACCCTGAGCACAGTACTTGGGAATCACAGACTGAAGGCTCCAGTCTGTTTATCCACAGGTTAAACACAGCGGGTGCAGAAGGACGGCCAAGTTCCCAACATTGCATTGCTGCCACGCTTCCACCCAGGGTCCCCTCCTGAGAGGTGCCAGAGGACGGCTCTGCGCACGTCATCTCTGCCAAGCCGCCCGGCGAGCCTGCAGCCCCCGGCATCTCTCAAGCGTGCCATTACCGCTTTCCTGCTAGGGGCTCTCGCCTCCTCCAAGGGAAGAGCTCAGCTCATCAGCGTGATCACTTCCAACCTAACTGGTTTCAATCAAAATGAGAGGGATAAGCTTAAATGAGGTTAGTTTTAGCAACATGTCTTTGCTGCTGCAGAGCAAGAGAGACAGATACCGACCAACGGAGCCACCGGGTGCAGCAGCACCCTCCCTCCAGGATCCAACCATGGTTAGCTGACGGCACATCCACAGCATGATAGTCTCTGCTTGCCCACTGTGGTTTGGCTGGTACAGAGCCATCAGTGCAGGTATCTCCTGTAGCAGTAACCCATGACATCAGGGCTTCTGCTAAGGTATTCATTTTGCGACATACTACAACGCTGCAATAGTAAACCAGAGCTGCAATCTATATACACAACAAATATAAATGGATTCATATATTTCTGCAATATTCAAGCCATTTCACCTACTGAATATTAAGATTCAGGTCTTTGAGGCAAACTAGGCACGTGAGACAATGTCACTATAAGTAAGTCTATCTACCTGAGTGGATTTCAAGATAGATATTCACACATACACACACCACTCATCATTCCCATTCAGTGAAAACTTGCTATCATAAAACCTGTAGAGGTCATGGCAAATTTAAATTATCAATTTTTTACAGTCACGGCAAATGAAAGAAAGAACCCTTTTTTGCTTCAACACCCCGCCCAAACAAGCCTACTTCAAGAAGGGTTTCTACAAGTTTCCTTAAATATTCTGGTACAGACAAAAATACCTAGATCTAATTCGACCGATTTTCATTACAATTCTTGCCAAACAACAACACAGTACATCCGTAATTTCCCTTGAAGAAATACAAGACCATTTTGTGTGAAATGCTGGCAGCTGCTGTCTTTGCCCATGCCGACTTCTGTAATGCAGCCACGGTGACTTTTGGTGAAGAGTACAGTGCTGCACTCCTACCGCTTCAGGACAAAACTCACATTTATATTGTCAACAGGTGAACACTCAGAAGGAGAAAGGACCTGATTTAATTTTGGGATGAAGCATTTTGTAAACATCTTTGGGCTTGGAAATGAGAGATTTAGCATGAAAATATTAGTGATGTTGACAACATTGTAATAAATGCCTCTAACAGAACCTTGACTAGAAACCTCTGGAAGTGTTTGGAAAGCCCATAGTAAGACAAAACTAGAGCTCCTGGTTATGACATATGATATTACTTTAGTAAGCATTCACAGAAATAAAATAGTCCCTCCTTGAGCACTTCTAGAAACTTCCATCAGAGTTCACAGGTGTCATAACGATGTTACTGCTGACGCTCACTAAGACTGCAGCTAATTCTTTTCCTCCTTCTCCCTCTCCCTCCTCCTTTTAAACAGATGAGAAAGTAATCACATTTATTGTAGTCACACGTTAACATCAACAAACTTCTTTGGTATGTAAAACTACTGAAATTCTTACCTCAGATGATTTTGAGTTTTCATAATATATACCTTGAACTAAGTCACCAATAGCACTTGAAATGAGTTCCACAACCTGTAAAAGAAAAGGAGAAAAAGCCTTACATCTTTAATTATGACCAGATTTACTAACAAAGCTACTGCCAAATTTCCAGAGAGATAAACAGTCATAACTTTCCTTGCAGAAAGCTAGTTGTGAAAGACTGCAGGATTTACTGTGATATATTCTGAACAAGCATAATTCTGTCTCTCTGCTAAAACCTCTACTACAGTAACTCTTCTATCAAAGTTTTAAGTTAATATAAATGAAAAACAAGACTTTTTTTTTTTTTCCTAAAGTGTGAACTATGGAGTGTATTCTCACAAGGACGTTCAGAGAACTAATAAATCCCAGTTCATGAATATGAGACAGTACCTCATCTGGGCTTTGTTTTGTTTTGGTTTTTTCCTGCCAAGTAAATACTTCACAATACCTCTCATTGGGAGCTGTTAAAATTCTAATCTTCGTGGCTAATACAGAAAAGTCAGAATCCATAGAAAGGTAACCTTTCAAATGTGATCATTTGGTATTCGGGTGCCCTGGGAATGCACTGTGGATGTATTTAGTGCATGGCCTGAGGCTCAGCTGTACCACATACACTGAAAGTCTGCAACACGGGAATGTTTAAATCAGATTTATCAATCTGTATTATCTTCAGGGTTCAGACTTTTTATTTTATTCAAGCAAAGCCTAAAAATCTGAACTTGATCCAGAATGTAAAACAAGCAGTCCACGGTCTCCCTGGAACTACTGTACAATTTAAAGTCGTGCACATGAACTGTCTTAATTGGAACAAAATACTCAGATTTATTGTAAAATTAAATACAGGCATTTCAAATAAGCACACCTTAAGGCTACCCCTTTAGTTGCTCACAAAGTTTTAATTTCTTGAATGTTTAATTTCCTATGCATATGAGTCTATATCTGATCCCTCTTTTTGCTTCCTACAATTCAACATAGTTCTTATTGAATTAAAAGATTTAGTTTCAATTTTTATCATTCTTGTAACTGAAGACAAGAAGTGAAATGATAAAACCCCTAACAGAAAGATATTTTAACATTAGGCATACTTTATTTGATAATAAAAACACATTTGTATGCTAGTTTTGAGTACTAGCAGAAAGGTTGTATGTTTTCTTTTTTTTAAACGCTGGTTCATATACATATTCATATACACAGAGCAAGCGCTAACTTTAGAAATGGTGCTGATTAAAAGTCATGTTTTTTCTTGCAATGCATATGGGTTAATTTGCAAGACCTATAAAAACAGCCTTAAAAAAAAAAAAATCACGTTGCCCTTTAGGAAACTAGATACCAAAGAAATATTGTAGCAATAAGAGCTGCAGAGCAACTGAAAGGACAATGATCCTACAGTGTTACCAGATGTGTTGAGTTATTTAAGTGGGGAACAGAGAAAATGAGGGGCTTTTATTTTTTCATCTCTCCTCCCCTGCCCCCCCCCTTTTTTTTAAGGTATCAGATAAGCCCTATTCCCAAATCCAGGAGGATTGAGTATCGCCAATAGGTCTATGAAAGTCTGTAACTAAATGCCCAGGATCAGATTGTATTACAGTTTATACAAGCAACATCCCAAGATTCTTCTGATGGCTAGGACACATAATACAGATCAATCACTCACTAAAAAATGTTATGGTTTGTGAAATGGTCTGAGCTCAGAGACCTACACTGGTAATACGAAGAGGAATTTACAAAGACACTGAGTCCTACTCTAAATGTCAAAGTGATAGTATGAACTTTTAACAATGCATCTGGCTCTGGATAACTAGACCTTTTCCTCTCTCGCCTGAAACTCTAGACTGAGCAGGACCCTGTTTTGGGGTTTCTTTTTTCCATCTCTCCTCTCTCTTTTTAGTGCAACTCTACTCTCAAAGGCAATTTTAACTGACTTAACACAATCTTGGTGAAACATTTGTGAACAATTGTACCTCTTCCTCTTACAGTTTATAAAACATCTTAGGAGAATTACACATCCACTATTTAGAAGAATCCATGTATTAAATACCGTTAGGTCTTTAGTGACATATTGAGCACTGTATGTTAGCGAGAATTTAGCATTAATATTACCTCCCTTCTTTCCAAAGGTTGGTTTTTTTTTAGTAATATTTTTCTAAGGTAAATGTAAGGCCATACAGATCACTACCAGGAATGAAATTCCAGCTTCAAGAGCACAGTGGGATGCTTGCGTGAGGCTTTGTTACTTCATCAACTCTTAATCCAATCTATGTAAAGCATCTGCTGCATAACATCAGTGGCCTGGGGTCCTGAGCACTAGGGAAAGCAATGAGAAATGAGGAAACCAGGTAATTTTCCTCTGTATCCCAAACTGACACAGGGGAAGAAAAATTATTACAGATTCAGTAGTATTCATGCAGTCAATGATACATTGACTAGTTCTTATGCAGCACTTTTCATCAGAAAATTTGAAAGCAATCAACATCCCCTGTGAAATTTATTCCTTCCTGTTTTATATAAGAAGAAAACAGTGATAGGGAACTGATTTTCCCTAAAATCATGCAGCATATGCCAGTGGAAGAGCAGAAAACAGTATCCAAGTCATCTCTGTTCTCATCGGTGCCCTTCTGCCTGACCAGTGCCCTGTTCCACTCGCTGATGTTTCTGATAAGCAAGTTTGAAGAGCAGAAAAGGTAGACGAAAAATCAAGTGCTCTCAACTGCTTTTCTTCTCCTCTCATTTGAAGGTTGAGCTCCATTTTAAACAAGTTCAAAGATGGGGAAAGAGAAGAAAGGATTGCCAGAATTAGTGCTTGAAAACAGCAGCATCTCAAAAGAGACCAAAGGCAGCCTATTCTTAATCTCTCTTCCACTATTTTTCCACTCCACGTTTCTGAGAAGCCTGCTCCCTCTTAGGTAGTTGAGATGAGCATGAGAGCATATTGAGAGAAAGCAAACTTCCACTTTATTTTTCATTTTCTACAATACATCAGCATCTTCCAAAGCACTGTGTATTCTGCTCCCCTGGAGCATCCGCAGGGCTAGGAACAGCCCAGGGGATGACCCATTCATTGCAGGTGACAAGTGAAATCACATGCCAATAATTTCACGCCCTTTAAACACATGTTCTTCAACAGTTCTGCCAGGGTTTGGGGTTTTTTGTTTTGTTTTGTTTGTTGTTTTTTCTTTTTTTCCTAAGGAGGTATTACTTCAGCGCCTTTTGTAAAGATGTGATCTCTTCTGCTTTTGAAAGGTCAACACAAAGCCATCAATTTACGATGAACATATGAAAGAGATGGATTGTTAATGCTAAAATCTCTCCTACTATTTAGGCAGACTAAGTGTTTAACATGATGTAAATTCTGGACACAAGCAGGTGATGCCTGACTCCATAGCAAGATAGAGCTCATGCTCTGACTCTCTGATTTATGCAAACATGGAATACTCCAGAAGCCTGTGCTATGTTTCAATGCCAGAAGAGCTCTGTAGGTTTGAAGATCAGAAGCTCTGTGAAACTTAATTCCCCCTTTTCTGGCATAGTAACTTATTTGTCAAAAATGCACAGCTCTAGCCCTTCAAGGTTCTTTAAATTTACTTTAACTCTAGTTTCTCAAGCTCAGATTTTCCAAATATTGATTGAAGAAATAAAACAAAGCAGTGGTAATTTTCTTAGCAGTTCAGAAAATTACTCGGGACGTTCAACTAACCACATATTGAATCTCCTCCCTCCTTTTCCTGAGCCCAGACTAAATCTTTCAGTTAGTTTACTCAGGACCCATCTATAAGATATTTCAGGGTTCAGAATTCCCAAAGCATTCTGCGTACACGATGACACAGAACAGGGCCACGTGTTCGCTGTCACAGGTACAGCGGCCTGGTTCTTGCCTGCAGTTGACTGCCCTGGGAAATCCAGTTCTGTCTATAAAAAACAGCCATGTATTTTAATTAAAGTGAAACTTTAAAGCTAGAAGGACTACAGGGAAATCACAGAATAAAAGACATTTTGGTAGAACATTTCCTTTGAAGTTAGAAGATACCATTCAGACTCCTTCGAGCACAGTAAAAATGGATTTTCGGTCCCACTTCATGAGAATTCTAAACACCCTGCATGAAAAGAAGACATTGCTGCCATCAGTTTAGCAACTCAAGCACTTTGTTCCCTTTACTTGTCTTTGAAATATTTTGTTTAAAGTTCACTGCAACATAACACTGCATATGTATTTTTTCCTGTTTCTCATACTAGTTTAAAAAAAGGAATGAATTTGAGCTTCATTCAATGTGTGGTGGTTTTATTTTAAATTCAGCAGCTGAAATGGAATTGATTACACACACCACTTTATTTCAGAGTAGTAATACAGTGTCTCTCCAGAATCTACCAGATATTTTCAAGGGGAACATCAGGGAAAGGATGAAGCTCTTGCAGGAAGACAGGAAAACAGCACTAGGAAGAACACAGCAATGGATATATCTTTGTTCCTCATCCTTCCCGATTTCTATTTGAGAAACTTCCTTAGCTTTGGCAAATTCCTTTCAAGAAGGACCAAAAGTAATTCCTTCTTTTCTTAGTCCTTCTCTTTCTGTCTCTTCGGGCTGCTGGTCTGGAAACAATATCCTTTCCTCACACAGCTGCTATGACAGACCCTACTCCTTGCTGCTGGTGCGTAGACTTGAAAATGTAGCAAGACTTCTCCATACAAGTAAAGAAGAAAATTAGATAGTCTGGAAACAGTAAATAAACAGATAAAAATTCCTTCAGCTTGCATTTGCCTGCCCCCCTTCCCCCACAAACAACTACTAATTTTTGGAAATATTTCCACACTTAAAAAAAATCCATGAAAAGTTATTAAAATTAAATATTCTCCTGCATTTGACCCAGAAACATTGCAACACTAGGAAGCTAAAGACGAAACTTGGTAAATGGCTGAAATTGAATTTTGTTTGTTCAATAACACCTAAAAAAAAAAAAAAAAGGGGNGGGGGGGAACAAAAACTCTAAGGAGTTCCAAGAACACTGGAATTCAATTTTCTTTCCTGGTAATCTCCTTAAACACCATCAGTCATACAGGTCACTAAGTGTGCCAGCCAACAGGATTTTTTAAAATGTAATGTTTATTGAATCCTACTGGATTTACTATTTGAAATTATCTTGAGCTTTACTGCTTTTTGAAGCTGTCCCTCTCTTCATTGAAACACACAGGAAGGACTCCTCACAGTGATTTGCTTTCCAGCAAGTTTTAAACAGATTTATGGTTTTCTTCACTCTGTTAATGATGAATTAGTAGCAAAATACAAAGTGCAATGTAAACACATCACCCAAACCCACTACCATCAGCAGCAGTCAACTTAAAGATTGTTGGTATTGTTAAATATCTACCTTAAGATCAGTCCACCTTAAGGATTTTCAAGTGTTAAATTACTCTTTTTATGCTGATGCAACACTAGCCACAGAAGGGGTTTTCACTAGTATAAAGACTTCTAGTGCATAATTCAGTCATTTTCCTTAACGATAACTTAATCAACAGGAGAAATATCGTTTTCCCTTCTCTACCTCCACATGGTACCTTACACAGTGTATTAATGCCTTTGCAGATCCAATGCAGCAGATCCTTGCACTGAAGCACTCAACCAACTGTTGATGAGTGAGTGACCCAGGTTAGAGAAGTATGTGATTGCTTCAGCTTGACTCTTTTGGACAGGGTAATTTCATTACACATCTTTCTTCTATATAAAACGGTGAACAAAGACGGTATTGTGACTACAGCGCTCTGTAGCTATAACAATCCTCATCAATAAACGACGCAGGAGAGCATGGCTATAAAACACTATTTCCAGCCACGCTGGTGCAAATAACCATTAAACTGGGATATGTTCACAAATGAACTGTGGATTCATTTGAAGAGAAGGCTCTGGGGAGACCTTATTGCGGCCTTCCGGCACCTAAAGGGGGCCTACAGGAGAGCTGGGGAAGGACTTTTTACTAGGGCATGTAGTGATAGGACGAGGGGGAATGGCTTTAAACTGGAAGAGGGCAAGTTTAGATTGAACATTAGGAAGAAGTTTTTCACTTTGAGGGTGGTGAGGCACTGGAACAGGTTGCCCAGAGAGGTTGTTGAGGCCCCATCCCTGGAGGTGTTCAAGGCCAGGCTGGACGTGGCCTTGGGCAACCTGGTCTAGTGGGAGGTCTCCCTGCCCATGGCAGGGGGGTTGGAAGTCGATGATCTTCAAGGTCCTTTCCAACCTAAACCATTCTATGATTAAACTGAATAAAAAGAATCCGATCAGCTCCAAGTTGACAGAAATTACACCTGCAAGTGGTATTAACTATTTTGCATAGAGTGTATCTGAATAAACGTGAATCAGAAATAATACCATTTAGCATCTGACAGATGGAATCAACTAAACGAAGCTGCGAATGTTTGTTAAACTATCAAATCAACAACCCACTGTACCAGGAGTAGCAGCAGATTCTAGACTCCAAGTGAAATGCTGCTGAATTTCAAAATACTAATATCAGCCACTACTTCCAGCGCATCCAAAGATTCCATCTTCTTGCTAGCCAACAAGATGTGAAATACCTCAGCATTTTGTTTAAAAATACAATTAACTCATCTACATTACTACTGTAATTTTATGCACTATACTATATTATTGCACTGAAGCCACTCCAGATCTAAAGGCACTTTTACTAAAACTTTGACCCTGGGAAGGTTAATTTTTAAGACGAGTTTTACTGTAGTGCAAAAAAGAGGGGAGGACACATAATCTATCACCCTATTTTCAAGACACATATTTTTAACCTCTCTTAAGCAGTACAACTTGTATAAACACCTGCTGGGAAGAAATGATGAAGAGAGCGCCAAATTCTTCTCACTCCCACTGACAGGACGAGGCAATGGGCACAAATTATAACGTGAAATTCCATCTGGACATGTGAAAACACTTCGCTGTGAGGGCATCAAACAGTGGAACAGGTTCCCCAAAGGGGTTGTGAAGTCTCCATCTGTGGAGATATTCAAAAGCCATCTGGACATGGTCCTGGGCAACATGCTATAGCTGACCCTGCTTGAACAGAGGGTTTGGACTAGATCATCTCAAGAGGTCCCTTCCCAAGCTCAACCATCCTGTGACACTAGCAGCTGGTGGAGGAGGACCACAGATGATTTTGCATACTTACATCTGCAGCACCAGTAACAATAACTTTTTTTCAAAATAATAAAAGCAAGGCTACAAAGCTGGTGCCAAATACTGTCTTAGCGAAGGGTTAAGTTTACTGATTGTACTGGGAACAGATATACCTACTACAAATAGTTAAATTCTTGGGAGACTAAGAAAGGCCATCCAGATAAATTTCAAATTCTTATCATTATTGCTAACAGCGTTGAATTGCAACTGAATCCTCACAAAAAAAAATAAATCTATTTTCACGCTTTAAAAGTGTATTCTCTGTTGAAGTACTCCAGGTGGGCAGCTGACTAAATACTAACCACTGTGACCTCCAGTCCTTCTGCAATTTGTTTATTAACCACCTTGTCATGAAAGGCCACCTCTAGAACCAAGTATGTCCTAAGATCCCACCCACCCGAAGATGGATGGATGTGAATATGGATTAAGTCCTCACTCAAAAAAAAAAAAGGCTGTTTGAGATAATATTGTTAAGACAGTATTTCACGAGAAACAGATTTGATTACTTTTCATCCTACTATGAACTCTCAATATGAATCTTATTATGTTTAAGAAACAGACTTCAAATAAAGCCAAGAAAACAGACCTTGCAATCTTCCACCGCTTCAGCTATAAAAAGAATGAAGTTGGCATCACAAATATCGCTCATGGAGGATATCACCTTCTGCAACTTTATGAACATTAATTTTCATTTCATAATTTGTATATGAACTAAAGCTATTTAGCAAAGAATTTCCGCATGATGATTATTCACGGCTGTGAAAGAAAGAGCTGTAATGAACATTTCTGGTACAAGAAACCCAGACAGTGGCAATACCTATTCTATGTAGGTGGTGAATGAAGCCGCAGAACTGCTGGCTCTTGAGAGTCCTTTCTCACAGTGTGCATTTCAGGCAGAATAAAACATCACATACCCACAAGTTTTTGTTACTTCAATTTCTTAGAACAAATTTTGTTTTCTTTTGAATATCCATTTCCTACATATTCTGGCAGAGATCAACATCTCGGATACAGCTTCTTGTAACACTTAAGGAAATATCAAACAGCCACTTTTTAATGTTTGCCTCAAATCTTTGAAAGGCAATTTCTTCTTTGAAAAGTGGGGAGGTTTGCTTTAAAAAAAATATATAGTAATTTTTCTTCTATAATTTGGCCTTAACATCCAATGACATTGATTTTTTTATGTATGTGTATATATGTACACACACACTATATGCATATATATCTCTCTCAAAGCCTGCAAGTATTTTTGACTCCTAAGT
The DNA here is from genome assembly GCA_008711295.1 of Anarhynchus alexandrinus. Taxonomy (NCBI): domain Eukaryota; kingdom Metazoa; phylum Chordata; class Aves; order Charadriiformes; family Charadriidae; genus Anarhynchus; species Anarhynchus alexandrinus. The sequence continues at coordinate 2,840,432 of VUYV01000108.1, forward strand.
CATTTGTCTTCACCACTAGACAGCTGCCAATTCAGTGTTATATACATTATGGGAGCAAACAATAGAGGGACAGACACTGCTACCCCAACTATCTAGAACACAATTCCCAGGTACAGCAATTATATCGAGATCTTGGATGACTTCTGACTTTCCTCTCAACAAAATCAGCTTTTTCTTCAGTTTCTTCCAATTAGGTTATCACTTTCTTCTTCACTGATGCTCAACAGTCATCCCTGAAAAGCCACCCCTCTTTCATGTATAGACAGCATATTAGTATTTTCCAGACCATTCTGTTTAATTAGAATGAGGCATACAGTAGTTTTATCAGAAAAAGAACTACTTAACCAGGTGTTAGAAATAGCTGTGTGCTTTACTGTGTGAGGAGGACAATACCTGGAATAATGACATGTATTTCGTTCAGGAACTGAAGCAGTGAACATTGACTTTGGTCTGCTGGCAAACCAGAGAAGCAGAAAGACATGTCCGATTGCTACTATGAGGAAGACAAATTTAGATGTAAATTGAGGAAATTGCTAGTAAGACGATTAAGAGGCAAGAACACTGAATGGACTTTGTGCAAACCAGTATGAAAATCTTTAGTATTCTATTGAAAATTCACCAGAACTGAGTGAATAACTTTTTCCTGAGACTGTTACTTAGTCAACATAGCATTGAGACAGAATCTCAAACACTCACAATTCTGTTCTTGATAGCACCATGCCTCAATGCTTTCAAAATATTCTTGCAGTATATTTTTGGGAAAGAGCTTCAATCTTAGACTTGATGATTCACAGTGATACCTATGACTATGTATTTTGATATCAGCCTCAATCTCAGTCCTTCCATGTTCTGCAGCAGTCATGCTGCTACAAGGCACCAGCTACGAGTCATACATGTCCATAAGGGAAGTGGCAGAAATCACTCTTTTTTCTTTTTTCCCTTTTTTTCCCCCACCAAACTATTTTTTCGTGCAGAAGTGGGAGGATAGAAAACAGACTGAAATCTAAACATAAAATTTTCCAGCAGTGCCATGGCCAAGAACCACAGAAAAATAAACTCTTTCAATATAGACCTACACTAACCCCAGTGGAGACTATCTTTGGGAAAGCTTAACATAAGCATTAGCTTTAAAAACCAGTACAGGTGCAAAAGGCCATTAAGGTAAAGGATGAGACCTATTTGAGGAATGCACTGATTAGGAATCAAAACAAAGTTAAGTGGTTGTAATCTCAAAACTGAAGTTCACTGCAATGCAATGGAACTCTTACAGATCAAAAAGGAGACTGTTTCTAACCTACCACCACAATTACAGATTGTCTAATTTTTAGAATTTCAATTAAATTAATATGTTAATAAGCTGTGTCACCTTACTTTTCAAACATATAACCGTAGCCATTAAGGTAATGAAATTTTACAAATATTTAATTATACTACCAGTTATAGATAGCAAAAGCAAAATAGAAGAAAAATCTGTAAAAGATTCAGAAAACTGAATGCTTCATTTGCTCAGGTGTTATTTTAGAGGCTATAAATTTACTTCTTGAAAACAAAGGCAAATGATGCACGTGCTAAGGAACTGTTCCACTGACACAAGCGCGGAAAGGGGCAATGGGAAGAGCACAATGCAGTAAGTAGGAAATTCACTAACATAATTCTACAATTTTATCATCATCATCACAAGAAATGTTACCTCTAATGACAGCAGAAATGCTAGACAAAAGTTTTAAGGCAGTAGTGTGGGAAAAATTTGATTACCGAGTACAGATTCCAACAGATTTTCATCTTTTATCTCTAACATACAGGAATTTTATTCCCTAGTGCTTAAATACTTTCGTCAACTATTATAAAGAGTGTCTTTTTGCTACCAAAGATTCTTCACACGACTGTCAACAAAACTTTAGTAAAGAAATCTTCTTTTTAAAAATCCAGTGTTTGAGAACATTGGGCAGAAAAACCAATATATGTCCATCACATGGACATAAAGTTTGTTTGAATTACAATCTCTTATGTTTTACTTTGAGGTAAACTACAACCAAATTTACCTCTCAGAAGTGGATGCAAAACTAGTACATTTTGGTGTACCCTAAAAATAAGTATTAAAACAAATAACAGTTTTCTTAAGAATTGATTCAATACTATGCAGAAATCATAACAACGTATTTCTCAGTACTGAAAGTGTGTTGGCATTCTCCAATAAAATCTATACTAAGTTGTATGCCAATATTGAATATGTATCTTAATATTTTAAAATACAGAACTGCTTATTTAGGGTTGCCCAAAGAAGAATAATAATGCAATCATGACGGGTATGCTGTCTTATGTCATTTCATATTAGGTTAATGGTTCAAAAACATCGCAATTCTCCCTTTGTTTTCTTCTATCCCATGAGCCAGATAAACAGTGTTCCTTAAGTGTACTTTTCCATAAATCAGTTCAAAGCTCTTTAAACTTATCTATATTTTTCAGTAGTGTCTGGTTTTGACACGCCCCTTTGGCACTCTAAAATACTAAATTAGAATAAAAATACTTAGCAATATAGATACTATCCTACTCCCTATCTAGTCCAGTACATCACCATCAAACAGTGCCTCAAGGGAAGGTACAGCAAGACAGACATGATAATGTCCTTTTGAAAAGCTCTTTATCCTCCTCTCTAGAAAAAAAATTGAAGGTTTTCTTTTTTTTTTTTCCTCTTGAGAACTCAACTTCACTATGAAACTTCATAACCCTGGTCTCTTAATCCAATCTGATCTCTGTCTCTTACCAAATTTATGTCTCAGTGTCACCTACCTGCTCTGTGAGCTGATCATTTTAAAGGTACTCATCTCTAACAGCAGCTTGTATCAGGGAAGAAAAAGGAAGTAGATAAGTAAGCAGAGATGAAGAGTTAAGAATAATTAAAAATATACAAAATTTGAGAATGGCTTTATCATCATCTTCAGTTTTCTGTATTAACACTGCAACTGGGAGAAAACACATAACTTCTGGTTCTCACCTTTTCTCCATTTTTTCATCCTGCCTTCTCTGATCAATACAGTTACTGAATCTCAGAAGGAAAATTCTGATTAAGGGTTTATTTTATGTAAAATATAACGGAAATATACTTAGCAGGTATTTATGGTTAATATTTTCCACCAGAAAAAACAATAGAGAACAGCTCTTTGAAAATAACTTTCATTGCTCTGAAAATAAATCATCTCACAACTACCTTTACCAAAACAAAATGAAAAGCGCTGTTCTGAGGGACAGAAATTTGGACCTATTACAAGTCAGTGGCTGCTAAATGCTCCTTTACATAGGCAACAAGACTTTTCCTTTTAAAAAGGATATTTCTTACAGGATTCTTGATGGTATGCACTCTCCATGTTCTTTAGAATAAGTTTTCAGTTTCGAAGAGAGGACCAGAAAACTGCCACTGATCCTAGGAACCATTTCTTTAGCCAATCCATGACTTCACTGTTTAAATACTTAAAGTACTTTTTGAAAAGTTTATGTTCCTCTCTTGACGTCATTCAGGAAAAGAAAAAACCTGATACAAGTACTACCTTTCTTACACAACTTTAAAAATTAAAATTGTAAAGTCTAGCTGACCTGTTTATCAATTCTCAAAAATGTCAATTTACATTGAAAGAGCAACTGGCATAATTCCAGAAGGGGGATACTCTCCATATCCTTCACTGGTCAGCAAGGAACCAAGTCGCTCAAGTTCAAAACTGAGCCTTCCCCACAGGACCACAACTGATGTTACAGAAGTAGAAACCGTAGTTCAAGATAAGCAGTTCTTTTATGAAGCACAGTGTACATTCAGATTGTTGCAATAGGAAGACTTAAGGAGACTTACATGAATAACTTGTTGATGTTTATGCAAACACGAGGCCTATTTTGTAAACAACACATGCCTTTAGGAATACATAAACTTAACATAAGGAAATATATCCACTATATAAGTACTACATCTGTGCTACTGTTTATTTATAAACAAATAATGCTTAATAAAACAATGCTCTATAATGTGGTCTTCTGGCAGAGCTCTGCATCAACAGACAAGATTCTTAAATTCAATTCCAAGCTTTCAGGCTGTAGATTTTGAAGTGGTTCTGTGAACAGTTTAACATTCCAACAAGAGCTCACTGAATTATAGTGGGGAAAAATATAGTCATTCTTAAGATTTCAGTAAGAACTATGGAAAACACTACCATTACATGTATTTCAAGTTTTTGGGCTAGGCTTTTTTTTTTTCCCTTTATTTTTTCCTGGGATTTTATTTTCTGTTTTGGATATGGCTTTTTTTGGTGGTTTGTTTGTTTGTGGGTGTTTTCTGTTTTGGGGTTGGTTTTATTTTTTTAAATAAAAAGGGATGCCTTCATATCAGTCTATGGAGTTATAAGCAATGCATTCAAAGATTATTTTATAATTTTCTTTAGTCATCAGCACATTACGGTAGGCGTTGCACTACAATGCATCATTTCATCCTTCTGAAGTTTTACAGATTGAAACAGGTCACAATTACATCTTTTATGCACCCTCTCCATAGTTTCAGAAGACAACTGATGATATCCTGGGCTGTATCAAAAGAAGTGTAGCCAGCAGGTTGAGGGACAGTATTCTTCCCCTCTACTCTGCTCTCATGAGACCCCACCTGGAGTACTGTGTACACTTGTGGGGCCCACAACATAAGAAGGACATGGACCTCTTGGAGTGGGTCCAGAGGAGGCCCACGAAGATGATCCGAGGGCTGGAGCACCTCTCTTATGAGGAGAGGCTGATAGAGTTGGGGTTGTTCAGCCTGGAGAAGAGAAGGCTCTGGGGAGACCTTATCACAGCCTTCCAGTTCTTAAAGGAGGCTAAGGAAGACTGGGACAAACTTTTTAGCACGGCCTTTTGTGACAGGCCAAGGAGTAATGGTTTTAAACCAAAAGAGAGTAGATTTAGACTAGACACAAGGAAGAAATTTTTTGCAATGAGGGTGGTGAAACACTGGAACAGGTGGAAACACTGGAACATCTACCACCAGAGAGGTGGTAGATGCCCCATCCCAGGAAGCTTCAAGGTCAGGTTGGACGGGGCTCTGAGCAACCTGATTTAGTTGATGATGTCCCTGCTCATTGCAGGGAGGTTGGACTAGATGACCTTTAGAAGTCCCTTCCAACCCAAACTATTCTACAATTGTGTGATTTAGACGTTCTAGGAAGCTCCAGCTTCAATGCCGCACCAGGTTTCTTCCAACTTATCTCTGATATACCCTGAAAAAGCATATTATTTGATAATATTGTGGCCAATATTCACACATCACTTGTGTTCATGTGTCCATATGATGTATCCAGACAGAAATGCCAATAACGCTTGTTACTTTTGCTATGTTTGCATCTGAATACCACCCTAAAAATATTACAAGAAGTGAAGGTTACTTAAGCAGAAATCAAAGACAAAACTAACACTTTTGCTATCAGAGTCAAAGAAGCACTTCCATGCAACAAAACTTGATGTTAGAGGTTTCATCCACAAATACTTGGCTCAGCAAAGCGAGATAACAAATGTTAAAGATATATTACCTTCAGATGGCAACAAAGAACCAACCCTTAAACATATCCTTTTACATGTCTTAATAATTTATTCATGTATTTATTTAAAACTGTATATGGTCACATATCCCACAACATATTTGGAAGGTATCTTATTTTGTTAGGCACACATCATTTATTTTTCCACCCCCCCCCATCTACACATTTATGATGACTTTTACAAATACCTTATTGCAATCCTTGTATCGAAACACCGCAACCTCACAATCAGAAAACTAATCAAAATAGCCCCATCATCCCCTATAAACACTGCCCTGCCCAACAAATCAGCGCATTACCAGGCACTACTGTGTTGTTATTTAAGTAGTAAAAACTAACCATGCCCTTCCTTGGTAAAGGCTCACCATTCCCATACCCACTTCTGCTTTACCAACTACTAAAAGATCCCAACCCGATTTCTCTTTGGCCTCAACTCTATTCTACTACAGGATGTGGTTCTGAAGTAAGGTTATATCCATATTATCTTCAATCAATAACAGAATTTATCACTGCAATCAGCAGGCCAAGAAAAGTCACCATCCAAAACACAAAAAGACCAGACAAAAAGAAAGGTTTATATAAGGTAATCAAAAAGTTAATATAACATACAGAAGAATTTTAAACACGTGATCTGATCAATCTAATGCTTTGTAGCTGTAAAACTTTTTTGAAGAAACTACTGTTCATTTTAAACAGTTTTTATTACCTGAATAAATGGAAAACTTTGCCATGGTTACAAAAAAGTAGCATGCAGTTCCATTTGCCCTTCAATACTTTATTTTAAGCCTTAGTCAGTATCAACTTTGTAATAATAATTAACGTCTCAATTTCACAAAGAAATGAGAATGCTTTCTTCTGAATTATGATATGTGTTCAAACAACAACATTTTAGATGACTTTATAAGAGCACAACAGCAGAATTTATTTTACAGGAGGGTTCCTAACTGACATTTCAAGAAATTTTGAGTCCTTGTACCTCAGATATTAAAAAAAACACAAACCAAGACAACAACTCCAAACCCCTTCTTTTGCATAACTTTAGCAAAACCACGAGAAGTATGAGCACTAGTTTAAAAGAAACCCCCCAAAACACAAACCCAGAGCCTTGAATCTTGTTAACATCGTTACAGTTATATTCTACAACAGTAGCAAGAAGAGGAAAATTACTACGAATTAACAACAACAATTCCTATATTTAATGTTATTTAAAAATCAAAGTGTTACCTAAGGCAATTACCTTGCAGCCTTTTAATATCTACAGGGAAAAGCCTAAGGGAAAATAATTGACTTTGCTAATTTTACCCTTGGCAATTATAAAATAGCTCTGCATTTCATTACGACTACAGAATTTCACATCTAATTGTCAGCCCCAAGAGAAGCATGGAGATAAACGCATCATACACAAGCTTAGACAAGAGTTTAACAGCACAATAAAATTATCTTGGTAGTAGTGGTTTCAGTTAATGTTAAAGCCCCCTTTAGTTTAAATTCTAGTCTATACAACAGCTATGCACGTCTATAGAGGCTATAGCCTACCATGGTCAGTACCATGTACGATATAATGCTGCTCATTTCATTAGCCAATTTGCTGAGCTACCAAATAAATGCCAGAAAAAAGCAGCACTGTGATTTTTACTTTTTACATCAAAGAAAACAAAACATTATGAAGGAAAAAAGTCACAGTTATTTCACACTGCTGAAAAACAGATGCCAGATTTGAAAATTCATCATTTACAAAAGAATAAATACAGTATGTTTAAATCATTGCACCTGTCAAGAGATTTCTATAGCTTGTACTTCAATTTTTCTAACTTTGCTAGTAGGGTTAGACGTATGAAAAAGAATAATTTACTAAGTCAATCAGTTTCCATAATGGCATCCCACTTATCGTATGTAGAAGCTATGAAAGTATTTAGATGTCAGAAAAATGAAAAAAAAGTGTTAAAATGTTTTGGCAGAATTTTCCGACGTGCAGTATAATGATTGCTTTAAAAAAAAAAAAAAAAAAAAGTATTTCTTTGCACTTGTGCTTCATTTCACTGTAGGCTTGTTTCCTGGCAAGTCTTCAGGGATTATACATTGCTGCTGCAATACTTAATGATGTACTAAACAGAAAGTAACGGGTGCTACATTTTAGAAAAGTTTCCTCTTATGTTGAAACTAGAAATGGATGTAGGGTTAAATCCTTTGGTCTGTCTTGAGAATCTTACTAAGTACTAAAAAAAAAATAATTAATGGATACAAATCAACAATAATTAGTAAAATCAACTGCACCCCATTTTGGTTACGGTATGACTAAAATTTTGCACTATTTAAAACTTTTTTAAAATACTTACTACCAGTTATCACCATAGTGGCTTAACCCACTATTCCAGCAGATTGACATCTAATTTTCTGTTTCCTCTCCTGAATCTCAGCTCTATGTTACAAAATGACACCACTTTTGAGAGAAACTGTCACACTCACAATCAAAGCGGTACAAAAATACTCAACTACCATCATGAGGAGGCTTAGCAAGAGAATCTAAAACCAATAGACTCCTTAAGCTCAGGATTAAAACTATGTTGATTATTGACAACTGAACACGTGACACACGTTTATTTTACATTACAATATGGCAGCAATCTTCAGATATATAAAAAGTAACCCTGCAAAGAATTGTTCTCTGTTTCCACTGGAACAGCACACTTAACTCTTCAGCCATACAGGTAGTTAGGCGTTACACCAGGCTGCACAGGGATGATCAGGAATTTCTCTCTACCACAAGAGGTTTTAAGAACAAGCTAGACAAACACACGTCAAGAATGATTTGGTGTAGCTGGGGAAAAGAAAAACCAACCACACAGATGATCTCTTAAGGTCTCCATCAGTCTCATTTTCTAAGATCATACATATATACACAATTTGTTTGTCATGAAAAACATTTCCCTGTAAACGTTCAAACAGTTTGGCTGAGCAGCTGGATTACAGCTGCCCTTTAGAAGCCAGTACATCCACGTTAATAGGGCAATCCAATACTCAGGGGCATCCAAATGCCTAACAAAATAATTTTATTAAGAGTAAAAAGTCACCTGTGCACTGGGGCGGGGGGCGGGGGGAAGCAGCCTTTTGCACCAAGAATTCCCTCAGACAGACAAACCGTTCACAAAGCTCAAGGTAAAACAAAATAACAAACCAAACACGTCTTCAGCTGGCAGCTGCACAGCTGCGTTGTAGTCCGACATGTCACAAGGATGCCACTGCATATATGTTAAATTCATCAAATTAACCACTCATCCATTACTACTTATGGCTGCACTGCTTCAGAGGCCTCAACACAGTAATTCTATAAGACAGTGGTGAATCATAGAATCATTTAGGTTAGAAAAGACCTTTAAGATCATTGAGTTCAACCATTAACCTAACGCTGCCAAGTCCACCACTAAACCACATCCCTAAACATGTTCACGGCAGCAGCAACCTGTCAATCCATCCACAGCTATAACGATTTTTAAAGGATGCTCCATATATACATACATAACACAACTGCTGATTTTTTAACGGACCTCTCTTTGGGAAGATTCGCTAATAGATACTTGCTCTGGCAGCAGAAGTATTTTTTTCTTTTTACCTTGGTATTCTGCAACTGCGCAAGGCTTGTGCAAGCATTTGCTAGAAGAAAATCTCCACTCAAAACAGCCATTTTATTTCCAAACTGCATATCCTTCAGCGGGCCATCGCAGGACTTGAGCTCACCAATATTCACTATTCCACGATGCACCAGAAAGGCAGTGTGGATCAGTTCTGTAATCTCGGCCAGACTTCTTTGACTGAAAGCGAAGAAAAAAATACAATTATTTTTGATGCTATGAATAAAATACAGATTCTTAGGGGGGAAAAAAACCCAACCAACCACATGTGCTAAACAGATATTTTATGAATCATCATGTAGCTCTTCTATGTACTTCTAGAAGCCACAACCCAAAGGTGTTAAGCACAGAGAACTATCACTCAGTATTTCCAGGTAAGTCACGGGTACCACAGGTTCCATTTGGAGGAACACTGCCCTTTGTTTGAATTCTTTCACAAAATAAAGCTAAGCAATCAATACAGTCCTCACGGTGCTTTCTTTTTTTTGTTTTGTCTTCTAGAAGCTTGAGGGACACTGACATGAAGAAAATGCCAAGCAGAAAGTACTGATGGGAAGGAACAAAGGACACATCAGCAGGGGAGTTGCAAGCAAGCTGATCTGAACACCATAAGAATGCCGCAGTCAATGACTGCTCAAATTGGAGTTAAATTAATAACGGGATACCTTGCAGTTCAATAATACCAAGGGGGGAGGGCGCAGGGGGAAAGCAGAAACAGCTGAACATTTTAAAACTGTATACTAATGATATTTCACTGCTTGTTTCAGTCAGAAGAAGCAAAGGTTATTGTCCAGCAAAGGGGCAGACCCAATTTTATTTGGGTAGGTTTACACATCACTTCTTATTCAAACATATAGTGTGCTACATTCTGAATTTAGGGGTTTAAAATCCCTGTGAGGGGCTTGCCACAGAGGTTATCCCATAGAGGCTTGCCCTCTATTTATTTTCATTTTTTGGAAAAGGCATGAAAAGAGTCATTAGCACAGCCCTCTCCTCCTCTCCTCCCACAATTCAACCCTGTAGCCCCCGATAGTTAGTGACTGTCACTCCACAGAGCCCAGAGATGTCACCTTAGCTCAGAACTACAACACGACGATGAACAGACATAATAACGGAGCAGGGACAAGGGGAGGGGGGAACAGAGCAACGCACTGGAGCATCCTCTTAACGCTGCAAACCTAGATACACACAGGCCCCCCTCTTACGAAATCTTCAGCACATTCACATCTTTTCTGACTCAAGCAGTTCCCTTTATGTCAGGTAGACTTCACATATGAGCAAAACCGCAACGTGTGCCCCTCAACTAGACAGATAACTAAAAGGCCTTAAAGTTCAAATTAAATTGCAACCCAGTACAAAGGCACGTTATGCTCCCTGAGCTTATTCAAAAGTGGCCACGCACTGATTCACTGAGCAACTAAACTGCTCTATACATTCACATACCTGCTGATACATGCTCAGGTTAGATTCTGCCTCCCTACAGGCATGGTACTGAGTACATTAATACTGATTCCTCTGAACAGCGCAAATGTGTTGCAACTGCCCCCAACGATATTAATCTAAAGTAACCTTCTGCCCCAAATATAGCTGACCTGCGAAGAGCCCCAGCAGCAACTGTTTCAGGCCAGTGAGCCGTGCCAATTAGCAAGAGAGAAGAGCCAGAAGAACCACACAGCCTGGGCAGACGTGCAAAAGAGAGACGACTGGGGGGAGAGGATAAACAGAGGTTCCCAATGTATTTTGTCACACACAGAAAACCTAAGCTGTTCTAAAAGTTGCCTTTATAATTCACAATTTTTGCTCCATGCAGAGAAAAACAATCTGAAAACAAAACAGCTAGCCATTCTCCACGTAGACAACAAAATTGAAGGTTGATGCTGTTTTTCAAAGAGGCGAGGGAGAAACGCACAGAACCTACAGCCGCAGTATTGTCATCACGCTCAGCTCGGCTCTGCTCTAACAAAGGGTTAATAAAATTTCAAGCTCGGAGAAAAAGACTAACAAGACATCCCGATGCTCCTGCTGTCATTGTCAGGGCAGCCCTTGGAGGAAATGTCCATATCAATTCGGTTTATCAGATGGACAGCTGATCAACATTAAACAGACTTGCTCTGGGCAGATTGAGCCGAGCTACCTGTTATGAATAGCAATGAGAGCCCTCTGCTCCCTGCTGCCGAGCTCTGCCATTTCCGACTGCCGCAGATCCCAGGACATATGGGGATCCCTAGTGACGAGCACATAAAGCTGCAGCTAACTCAAGCGACGGCTCATTTCCCCCAGCTGAAAGCAGGCATTAATATCCCGAGGAGATCAGGCCCGCCTCTGTGACCCCCAACTATTGAAGCAAAACAACGACTGTCCTATTTCTTCATTTAATAAGCTTTTAATGAAGGAAATCAAAATCCCCTCTTTGACTTCAGCATCGCTCTTCATGAAAAGGTTACACAAATACATCAGTGTCATGCTTTCCAAATGTTCAGGATCTGGATGTTTTCATTTCTTTTTCTATAATCCGTTTGTTCTCCAAACGGTATTCATATTATCTGTGCTAACGAGAGAACCATATTAGGCAGATAATCTGCATCCAATTCTGGTCTTATACACTGCTCTTCCACACCCTCTCTCTCTAGCAAACTAGAAATCTAAGAACCAAAGCTATTGCAGAAATCCCAGGCAATAGATTTCTTAACGTTTTTTGTGATAAACTCCATAATACCCAGGCGCAACTAAGTCCACAGTGCTGCTACAGATACAGGAGGGTTCTTGACGCGACTTTGTAAAGCACCCAACAACCCCCTCCCACTGTTATGAAGTTGCTATTGAATGGCTAACGCAATACTATATACAGCTTTTTCGATCTGAAGCAAAATGCAGTGATTAAACAATTCTATATTTGAAAGCAGCTAATCCCAAAATACAAAAAAAATAATGTTTATGCAATGCTGGACTTAAACAACAGAGTACAAAAGTAGAAACAACAGGACAACCGGATTACAAATTCCTACTGCTTCCATCCTCTTCTTGCTCCAGAGCCCATGTTCACACAACAAAGAAGTGGTTGCCACAAGAATTACTTAAATAACAAGGTAGCACTGAGAAAACAGTCAACATTTTTAAAACACACAAAGTCTCCAAATGGAAGCAGCCTAAGAATAAGGAACACTTTTTCATCAAATGCCAACATACTTCCATCTCTCTTTCATGGCCTTCAGCACTGAAGCAAGAACTCCCTGCAAACCATCACCAACTGCCCCAGAGACACCATGTACAGACATCACATTTCAAAAGATGATACCATTTTGAGATCCACATGTCCCTTAGTCTCCTTTTCTTTCTCCCCTTCCAAAAATCAACCTACATGCAGTGATGTCATTCCAAAGAGAACAGTACAGAAGCTCAGACAGTACCAGGGAGACCTTACTAAAAAGTTTTGATGGGTCACAGTCAAACAGGCACAAGTTTGGCTGTTTGGTGCATTATTTAAGCACAGTTAATTGTGAAACACAGCTCTCCCACCATCTGCCCTCTCAACTAAGAGAATCCCAGAATTGTTGAGGCTGCAAGGGACCTCTGGAGGCCATCTGATCCAACCCCTCTGCTCAAGCATGGCCACCTAGAGACAGCTGCCCAGGACCATGTCCAGACAGCTTTTGAATATCTCCAAGGTTGGAGACTCCACAACATCTTTGGGCAGCCTGTAAACAGGACAACAAGACATATTGGCTCATTACCCTTTCAAGCCAATTACTATCTACAACTTCAGTGAATACTTTTCCCTTCTCTTCCAGTCTTTGATAAGATCCTCAGACTTGTTCTTGGTGCTTTTGTTTTTTGGGTTTTTTTTGCTCTACTCCATGAAAAATCTGAAGTTACCAACTTTTCTTGCCTGTGGTGTGTAAAAGGGAGCAGCATGTAACTTGCCTCTTGTTTTTCTCCTCCTGACTCCTTGTTCCTGCAGGTTTAGTATCAGTGTAACTAACCTAAATCTCTGTAAAATGCTTGTTATAAAGTATCCCTCAGGTTATGAGTTCCTCAAGCTGTAAATGTCATCCTAGAAAGCACAAAGAAAACACTAACTTCACTAGTAATTAAAAAAACTCTTCAGCAAGGTTAATTGGAGCTATATTGACACAAGGACTCTGAAACACCAGCTTGCAGGAAGATACTAGAAAAAAGTAAAATTCAGTTATATAGACATCCTGCAACAATAAAAACAAATGCAATTTCTATTCTTCCTCTTTGCTCCCCTCCCCCAATGAAGTCACACTGATCATTGACATTCAAATATGTGAACTTTGACAAACTGCTGAGCATACTTCATGAAATCTTTTATATCTGCTTTTATAAGCGAATGCATTAGCTGCAACATTCTGCTGCTGCAACGCCAAAGTAAGGAAAACAGGTTTTGTAGAAACCCCACACTCATACAGGCACCACACCTATAGAGAAAAATAAAGAACTAATGGAGAAACTATGTAAATATGCTTCTATCTCAAAAAATGCATTTCACAATTTTATTTTGGATTAAAATTTCCTGTTTGTATGCCTGGGAGTCTGCCTCATCACACAGTAGTAACAGTATCACTGTTACTAACGGTCTTATTACGCAGATGAACATCTCATGCAGAATTCAACACAAATTTTAAAGCCTACACAAAACTGTATGAAACGGTAAGGGAGACTGGCAAAATAATGAAACAAAATTCTGTGAAAACAAAATAGGTTTTGATAGTAGATTTCCCATGCAAGTGTTCCTTCCTGGCATCCTGAATATCCTCTTTGTTGTTTGTGTTATCTTTAAGGACTTGCAGCAATGAAACATCAGCCAGTACAATCTCCTTGTAGAGAGAGCCCTTGTTAGTGACTTCAGTCCCTAATTTCAAGTCCTACTCTAAAAAGAAAAAATAGCATTTTGCAAAACATATGATAAAATAAACATTAAATTGTGCAATTGTATTGCTGTGAACAAAAGACTACTTCAGCTGAAAAACTCCTCTGCAATACTTGCAATGGAAACTCAAGCTCTCAGTAACAGCAAGAAAACTTGAGTCAGTTTACCTTTCATTATCAGCTAACCGTCAGAAATATACTGACTCTCTTAAAGGATGATAGGTTATGCAAAGAAGCATTTAATAATTTAAAATATTAATAGTAGACATAATATTTCACAGAAATGGACTAAAGACTTAAATTAGCCACTAAAATCCATATTCTAAAATTTTCAGCAATGGAAGCTGAACAAAGACAATGGAACTGATAGATCAAAAATTCTTTAAGAACTGTTATCATTGAACCTTTGAAGTGACTAACAGTATACACCCAAGATTTGAACATTTTCTCTGTGATTGTTAATCCATTAGTTTCCCTTCAACACACAAAGTATTAACTTGCAATTAATTGTAAAGCTTTACGTTCAGGATTTTTTAAAAAATAAATACATAAAAAAATACCAGCATCCATTCAATTTTAGTGACAACTATAATAGTCTATACATACCTATGAATCCAAAAAATGCAATAATTCTTTAGTGGAAAATTACATATGAAAAAGCATTAACTAAAGAATTAAAGTGATAATCTTAAGAGCTGACAATGTATTTGGGCAGAACTTGGTATCTGATTATTTTTTTGTGACCAATGAACAGAAAGAAAAACCTTTGGAAAGACAAGAAGGTGTATACACTAAATTCAAGTTCATCCTGTATGCTCTGGTCATTGAGCTGCACTCAGGTAAACCACTTAGTTACGTGGCAAGAAAGGGCTGGGATTTTTAGAGTTCTTTTTTCCATTCCCCTGTCAAAGTCAACACCATGGTTAATAAAACCACGATTAAAGGAACACTGTATAGTGAGTAACGAATAGCATCATGGTGATGGAAAGTCTTATTCTCATCTTCTGCATATAGTCTCTTTTACAAGAAATTAAAGGGCGGGGAAGGTGTTTAAGCTAGTCAACATGTATGGTAGGCGCTGCTGTTTCACTAACAGGAAAAATGTTCATGATAAAGCAGCAGACTTAAGCACAGTACCAATTATTCATTGCATGATCATGACTTGTGTATCTGTTATCCAGCAGAGAATATCTACCCGCTGTTATCCTTTAACAAGGTCAGAGACTAAGACTTTTGTGGTTCCTCGTCTCTTGGTCACTAAGCTACTGTAGGGGCATCTTCCACCTGAGGGATAAATGAAGTTGAAAGACAACAATTCTATTAAGTTTATTGAGTATGCTGTTTAATTGCATTCCTGTCAACTCATTTATTTTTAAACTGGCTACATATCTTATCTCTTTCATCTCCTTCCTCTCCTAGCATCATAGAGTTTTTCAAGTGAAACTTCTACCTATACTCCTTCATGTATTTTTCCTTCTTTATTCTTGAAAAGATCTTACATTTTCATTTATCTCCCCCCACCTCCGAATATAGCTTAATTTCTTTTTCCTCTAATTTGTCTCAGTAAGCTCTTCCCTCAGCCCATTATAAGATTTGAAAATGTTTTCTGTTTTTTAGTGGGCAGATGTTCACTTGAATTAGGCAAGCCAGTTTCTCTAAACATTGTGGGTAGTCGGCAGGGGGGGAGAGGGGCACTTGAAGTCAGGCTCCTGTTCCTTTTCTCAATGTAGAAATTATGAATAAGGCTTTTGGCAGTCTTGACTTCACCAATAGTTAATTTAGGTCTACCACAGAACAACCAATTCCCCCTTTGTACTCCAGACAGCAATATGAAAATTACCCAGTCTGTATCAGTTTCCAACTAGTGCCACTGATGTGCAAGGGCGGCCACCACTGTGTCACTACAGTGCAGCTAGAGGCCCTCAAGCCTTGGAGCCAGCTGCCTGCACTGAACAGCACCATCTCTGGACAAAATGAAGCCTTAACTGATGAACTTCAGGGTCTGAAGGCTCTGTCTGGCTTACTCCTATATTTGGTATCAGTGTCCAGCAAAGTAACAGTGATCACAATCTACCGCACAGCACATCTGTCTTGTGCTGGATGGCATCATCGTGGCAATTACCCTTTCCAATTGCACAGGCTAAAAGAAAAATATTCCCAGCCTGGAAGCAAAAGAATCAATTCTGGGAAGCAGGTAAGAGAACCTAGACAAAGAACCGGTAAGAATCACTACACCCCACGTTCAGTTTGGGAGGGGAAAAAAAAAAAAAAAAAAGAAGTGTTAATCAGAGAAGCCAGCAGAAGAATACCACCAGAATCAGTAAGTCAAACTGATGTTTTCCAGTACTTGGAGGCAGACATGCAGGCTGGGACCAATAAAGAAGCGAATATCAAGAGGAAGCCTGTACAGTAAGAAGTATCACATCATTGCAGGACCCAGAAATTCAGTGGCCATCTAGCTGAGCGAACAGATGAGGAGCAGGCGGGCTAGGCTGACAAGGCAAGAATCCAGATACGCTCGTCATAAAGACAATTCTTGTCATGTTAGGACTTTTATAGCCACAAGGATGCAAAGGACATTCAGCAAGGGACAGCTATTAAAAGAGTATTTGCATTGCTCAAACCAGATGTGAGGAGTGGTAGCAAGCCCAGGTATGTTTCTAAAGCCCCACAGACAAGGATATGAGGAATTTAAATAGCTTCACATCTTATTTCTCTTATTACAGATTTCATAAGCACTAGAAAGCGTTAAAAAGGGGAGACATCCATTACTTTTCCTTTTCTTATAGGCCCTTTCTACACTGCTAAGGAAGAAAAAGTAGACTCTAGACATAAGCCAGTAGTTATGTAAGTATTGTTAAAAAAAAAAAAGTGGCTTTACAGATCAGGGATTTTTTGTTGTTGTTTTGTTTGTCTGTTTTTAAAGGAGTACCAGCTAGCTTAACCTAACTAATCAAACCAGGCAAAAACCCCAAGAATATTGCTGAAAATGTAAAGAAAAAAAAAATTTAAAAGCTACCTGGAAAGAGAGATTTCTTGGATTACTTGAACTGATGCTAAGAAATCAGGTAATAAAAACTGGAGTTACTCATTTATAAGTATATTGTCAAATTTATTAAAATTTGGCATTTTTGAAATCACATACCATAATTCCCATATTAAAATCACTGGTTATCCCTATGGGAAGATTCATATTTCCAAAATGAAGTAAAGCTGTCAAATGCAATACTGTCTTTTTATAAGGCAATTATCAGGATTTAAACTAATATATAAAAGACAAGTTTAAATGCTAGCTGGTGTTCGCTATAGGTTGTATTAACAGCTATGTAGACTACACAGAGTACTACATCAAGTAATAGCAAGAGCTAAGATGTTTACTTCTTTAAAGTGCTACTTTTCTCATTTTGTAAATAACAATGCTGATATTACTTGAGAATACTGAATACTCCAAATAATGTATATTGGCAACATAATGTACTGTCACTACCTTGAAGTTCTAAAAGGAAATTTCCTACCTCAAGAAATGTTGCATTCAACTTGAATTCTCTATTAAAAATTTAATTTGCTACAAAGAGTTCATATCAGAACTAAGAATTTAGGTAGACATGCACATGATCTCAACACATTTGTTATATGAACACAATATAATCAAAACCACAGCAGTATACAAGCATTCTTTATAAATATGACATATAATATTCAGAAGCACATAATATTACATATAAGCAATATTTCCAATTATAAGCTGAAACAGTTAGATAAATTAATCAGAAAAATGTGAATACTTTTTGGAAACTAATCAAGAATATTTTGCTATATGACCAAATAGCCACAATTCCCCAGTTAAGAAGACTAAGCTGATTAAAAACAAAAAGCCAAAAAATCATTGCTTAGACAGCCAAACCAGCTATAATTACTTCCCTCTCTACCTCAAACAAACTGGAAAACTGATAGCAAAAAATGCATATCAGAGAAACTAGGCAAGGAAGAAAATTGATAAAGGAACGAACGCAAAAATGCAGAGAAGGGCAGGAAGCTGAACAAAGGCAATTTAAAAAGGATATACTAAAAAACCCTCAAAGCCAAAAAGAATTTTAAGAACTGCATTGGTCCATTAGGTAAGGGTGGGCAGAAACATAACAACACAAAGGCAAAGGATTTTAGAAAGCCTGTTATATTTTTAAGCAATATATTTACACAACCAGATATAAATATCTTCTAGCTCAGTAGTGAATAATAATGCTCATGAACAGCAGCAGTAGTTAAGATTTTATAGTCAGTAGGTCCAGAGAACTTGCAATCAGGAGGAAAGGCAACAGAAAAGGAATGACATAACTGATAAACAGCACAGAGCATGAATCATCCTCAATACAGAGTCAACTGAGCTAGTTCAATATGCTTTACTCAAGTAAAAATATGCATTGCAAAAAAAATCATCCAAAAGATCTCATCTAGAATTACAGAAAGCAGACCATATACATACAGGGGCTCTTTCGGGAAGAAAACACTGAAGGTTTGGAAAAGGGTGGAAGGAGGGTGAAGGAACAGATCATCTCAATCGGTTAAAACACAGGACACCACCGTGATCAAAAAGGCTAACAGGATCCATTGATGATTTAGGGGAAGAATACCAGCAAAAGCAGTGCTTCTGTCAACCCTGGGTTTCCAACACCAGTAAAAATAATTCATTCAGGTAGAATTTGGGAAAGCAGGAAAAAGTTTAGAGAAGAGTAACACTAACAATCAGAGTAAAAGAAAACACACAAAGTGAGAAACGAAATCTGTTTAATGTACAGAGAAGGCAGATATTGAACCTGTAGATTGACTCAGTCACAGCCACTTAAGGAAGGTTTAAGAAAAAAAAAAATCAAGAGAAGAAAACACTCAGATTATCAAGCAAAGATAAAATAAGATCTAGTAGCTTGAACCTAAGCAAATTCAGAGAGGACTAAGGTAAAGGCACTTGCCAAAATCTATTACAAAGAGTAATGATGGATTCTCCAACAATGGCAAAATTGAAGGCAATATCTGATGAAATCCTATTTAAGCACAAGTATTAGACCTGATTAAAGTTGGGGAAATCCTGTGGCCTGTTTTGGATTGCAAGCCAATCTGACTAGCAAAACGACGTCTCTTAGTTATTCATGTATTTGTGAACCATAAAGCCAAGGGAAGGAAACTTTTCAGAAAATAAACAAAAGACAACTTAGATTTGGCAGCAGTTAAGGTTGGTCCCTGTATCTGAAAACTTACTATTGGCCAGCAGCCCATTTTCTTTTAAGGAGGTATAGAAGCTTTCAGCATTGGGACTTCCCAATGCATTTATTTCAGCCACCTTATTCAGGTGACACATCAAACCCAGAGCCCCTTTGCCCATTACAGTTACCTCCCATTCCCAGCACAGGAGCATCCAAAGCCACCAGTGGCCTGGGAACCGCAGGTATAATGAGTTTAATTCTGTCTTACTGCACATAGAGAATAAACATTTCAAAATTCATTTGAAGCAAGTTCTGCAAGAGGAAACAGGATCCTACGTTCAGGATTCATGTCTGTCTTTACACATTTAGGTATCTACGTTGGTAATGCTATGTATTTGGTGCTGTACTAACCTCGGAATACATACAAGTATTCCCACAAAAACAGGAGACAAAGAAAAACAGAGACTATCTACAAAATTATTTTATGTATATAAGGGTGTGTATTTTACCTAAGTATACATATTTTCTTTAATTACAGTTTTCCATATAACCATTAGGGGGTTCTAGCCATGCAAGTCACATTTATTAAAGGCAGCATGTCAAATAAGAGTTGACAATTACAGGCTATATCAATACACATTATGCCAGATGGTAATGAGCCATACACAAAGGGCCAGCCATCCAAAATAATCACACCATTTTCCACAGAAATGTTGAAGAGGTTATGGTTTATTACACAGTGCTCATTAGATATACAGTGGCAGCATTAGCAATTTTTCCTTCATTTGTGTCTCATTTAAGACTCTGCCCCCACAAGCCCATTCAAATTAGTACACAAGGTTAAAATCATTATGGTCAGAGGGAAAAAAAATTAAGTTGTATTTTTATTTTACAGTAATGGTGGATCAAAGGTCCCTGGAATCTATTATTCTCTCAACTATTATCTAACACAGGATACTAAAAAGAATGAAATTCACTGTCATTTACCGTGAAGAAAGATAGCCTATTTCAAATGAGCGAACTCTATATTATTTAATTAATAACACTAAGTGAAAACAATGGTTAGGTTGTGACACAAAGTGACAAAAGTCATAAAACTAGAAGTTGAAACTGAACGTTCAGCCTTGGCTTTGAACTTTCTCATCTGCTTTAACAGGACAAAAATATTTAAGTGTCCAAAAGGCAACTCATCCTTCACAGCAGGTTGGAGAAACAGTTGTCTCAAATAACTAGAGTGCCATCTCTGAGAAAACACCTATAAGATATAATTTAAAGTACCTTTCTACCCAGCTGCATGTGTTGACTTCCAGCTAGAAAATGACTGTTGGAAACATTTATTTTCATGCCTTTCTGTGTTTATAGGAGATATGTGGGTGAAAAGATGCAACGGGTCAAATGTGAGTATTTGTCAGCACAAGCAAGGATATGTTTATTGCTTAAAAACATGCCGACGTCCCCCAAACTCCAAGAGACAGCCCGAATTCGGAAGTCAAAAAACTGCGACAGAGGGGGAGGATTTGAGCGCTGGATGTGCCACCTGACACCACGACTGTGGACAACCGGCTTTTCAGTCCAAGCTCCTCTTTTGAAGCACGCAGAGCATCACTCGGAAATCTGGGTCTTGCACCAGGCAGCCAGCCGGCTCACAAGACCAGGGTGTCCTTACACCTCCTTCCCCGACCACTCCTGCTGAGCTATTCTGCCTTTACGCAAAATGCTGAATTATTCATTCAGCCAGATGGCAAGAGAGCGGGAAAAAAAAAAAAATAAAAAATCAGTCAGTCTCCTGGAGATTACGGAAGGGAAAGGTGGGACACCTGGACTCCAGTTCCTACTCCACAAAGTTACTGAGAGGGAAACAATATTACATATTTGGGCATTCCTGACCTTGGCATCCTATATCCCTGTGTAAGGAGGATTTTTCTGAAAATTCAGACAGAGGAGTACTGGGGATTTGCATCCTTTCAAATGCTCGAGGGAGCCAAGCCTGGTCTTCCTGCAGCCTCAGTGAATGCTTAGTCAGAATGCGGAGCAGTGTTAACAGCACATCTCCAGCCTGGGAATCCCACCTAGATCATTCCCTAGTCAAACCAGCCAACAAATCTTATCTGTGTTTTGCAATTGTTTGAAAGATAAAAAGCATGTTTTATTTAATAGAGTCTAAAAAAAAAACCACTTACAAAATTAAAAAGAATTCCATTAATTCAAGGCAATGCAAGTCTATGGTAGCTGAACAGGTACTCTGATAATTAAGTACAATAAACAGTTTTCTATCAACAATATTTTGCACCAAGTTTGTTCTACTACTTGCTATTTGTACAGTTAATTTTATTACTGACAAAACTACTTATCCCAACAAGGTGGCATTTTTGCAGGTAGACACCAGCAAACACGAAACAAATATGAAACCTGTGCAATGTGAGACAAACGCAGGCCCCTGATTCATTATGAAAACAAAAGGGCATCAGGCTAATTCAAAGGTCTAAGCAGAACATAGCAAAACACTACGCAAAAAAAATATATAGTTATTTGCATGCTAAGTTTCCAGACAATTTAGTGTAGGTTTAAATTCTCTCATGCTGATTCAAAAATGGAAGACCAGTGGCCAATTCCAAGCAAGCTGATCACAAGCAAGCCCACCTCTGCACAACTACCAGTGGTCTAGAAACAACAGAACCACCGTGTCCTTAAAACAGCAGTACTGTATTTTTAAAAACTGAAGGTAAAAAATAAGACATTTGAACCTGACGGGGTAGAAGAAGAACAAACCAAAAGAAGAGTTTAAAATGGATCTAGCATAAAGGTCTTATTTTTGGCTTACTGAAGTGAGCAAGTTGCCGGTATTGTAAACAGGAGTCTGAAAACAGCAAGGTAAGAGGTGATCAAAAGCTTTGGCAACAGCTGCTGTAGCATGGCCTTGGAAAAAATGGGATGGTAGGATATATGATGCAAGGAAAGACAGTAAGACTCAGAACTGAATAAGGTATGTTGATGAAAAAACTCAAAAGATGAGGTATGAACTAAAGGATTAATTTGTGGATTAGATGACAGTGCTGTCACCAAAGCAGAAATCCAAAAGAACACAATGATGTAGAAAATCACATATTTTGTTATGGAAATGACCAACATTCCTTCCCTTATGACAGCAGCATGTATCAGCCAGACTGCTTGTGGAATGACTAGGCACCACACAGGATATCCATCCATCCAGGATTACCCAGATATGCTTTATAGGCCCTCAACAACAAGTATCCTCCAATTATCTTTCATGCATCTATTCCATAACAAATTTCACATCACGGTTTAAAAATCATTAACTGTTCTGAGTTTTATTTAAATATTAAATATTTAAATACTTGCACTAAAACCAACTGCAAGGATATGAAGGGAAATAAAAAATTTTACTTGCAGATAAATGCAAGAAACAGGCTACTAACAATTAATTTTATGACCATACTTTCTCTTAACTTATATTAGTTGTTTCTCAGCCCTCCAAGACTTTGAAGCATGGCTATCATTTTATTTGCAATGACTATGGGAGATGGTTTGAACCAACATAACAGAAATTCCCATTACTGTAGACTGTCAACTATGCACAGATCGCCAGCATGACTTATCACTCCAAGTGTTTCTCTGAAATATCTCTGAAGAGTTTGTCTATAATTGTATTCAATGTAGCTGAAAGTTAAGGTGCAGTAACCTTGACATTAAAGCTCTGCTACTAATGACACTTGAAATACACAGAACCTTTTTATGCGAGAGAAAAGAAGGTAACCTTTTTTATGCAGTGAAGAATGAGCACCTGATAAATGAGCAGTCCTGTTAAGAAAATAGATTGTTCATATATCTAACTGCACAGGAAAAAGGCATTAAAAAATAAAATGTGAATCACCAGAATACAGTGTACCAGATAAGGCTGGGGGTTATTTTACATATATAAATATATGTATTTTTTTATCATACTTACATAAAACATACTATATATTCTGAAATATCAATAAATATCCAACTGACAGAGGAAAGAAAAAGTCAAAACGTACACTGCTTGTGCAACCACAGATACCTCTTACTATCAAGGAAACCTGCCCTATTCTGAACAGCTGTAACTGCCTTTATGTTAGTCAGCAATTAAAAGTGTAGTTATCACACCTGCTCTCCTCTCCCCTCCTGAACTTTCAATGTTCAGAATTGGATAGGGACATTAATACCATATATTAAAATGGTTTATTATAGGAATGTTTTTGCTTTTCACTAAGCAGAAGTATGCAGCAGATGGATATTGCCTGCCATGTACAAGGAATGAGACTAATCGCTAAAGGGAGACAGCAGACTTCTTGGAGACCTTGCCCCTTACACCAGGTGTGTTGACAGAATTGCCAGCAGGGAAAGGATAATAAACCTTTTGGAGCAAGGCAACGACTGCTGCTTCTGGGACCATATCAGCATAGTAACAAGCATTTGGTGCTGTTGATGCCTGCAAAGTTTTATCATTATTATTAGTATATATTTTATGCAAATAGAGTATCGTGTGATATTGAGAAAATGCGTCTTTTGATGAAAAAAAAACCCTACCTACTATTATACCATTGGCATAATTTTCATCTATTTTTGCCTTATTTACATCAGTTCTATAAGGTATCTGAAAATCTCATGCTTTCATTTTTTTGGTCCTTTCATTCCAGAATGATTCAATCTATACATTTTAATAAGGGGTAAAATGACATCAACCAATTCAAGCAACATTAACCTCAAGTGAGTGATCGTGGAGAGACAGCTATATGCTAATAAACCACCTCCAAGAACAAACTTAATTCCTGCAGAATTCCTACCTGAGTCCACAAAATAGGACCATTTATTGATTGCAGCCACTACTGTAGTTCTGCTAAAATTCAATTTGCTGACTGGAACGGCACATGAATTTAGCTGAAGTTTTTGTATTGTTTTTTTGCTGTTGTTGTTGCACGGATATCAGAAGCCAGAATGAAATTTCAGCTATAAAAGACTGAAGTAAGCTTTCCACAGAACACTGTTTTTGTGAAACATAACAATTATGAAAAAGAAATCAGAAATATTCTACAATATCTGAAACTTCCTTATCTTTCTTCTCTTTCTGGAAATATTAGATGCACAATTTATTTGGCTGCATCTTCTCTTTCCACAAAAATTTCCACAAATTTGGCCAAGTCTTTTGAAAAATTAAAAACTACAACTGCAAATACTTTAATGGACTTCAGGAGTTGGGCAATCAAGCTCCCAAAATCTCATGTGCACCGAACAGGCTTCATAATCATGCTGTCAGTGCTGATCAGAAGTTTTCAATTGCTGCAAACTCTAGAAAAAAAACATCACCTTTCTGATTTCTGTTTTGACTGCCTAAGCACCTTCTCAAAGACAACATGGTTAGAATAACATGTTGCATTCATATTCTTGAAATCTTTATCCCTAATTCTCTAACTCCTTATTCCTCTTCTCAAATCACTGTTACTATCATACATATTTCTAGCAACTCAGAATGCAACCATTATCTCCAAGTCTGGACTTTTTAGTCTTGCAATCCTTCCATACCTAAAACCTTTTAAGTTAAATCACAACTTAAATTCCCTCTTATTCCAATAGCCGCTGTACAACAAAACAAGGACTAATATTTCCCATTCCAATCTACTGAAATCCTATCTCATGCCCATTTAAAATGTTTCTACAAAGAGGATTTAATTTTTATTAATGAGTCATTTCATAAGTAATTTCTCTTCCACTACTCCATCAAACAAAAAACCACTTTGCTTGTGAAGATGAAGATCTACCATATGAAGATGCGAGCATGCACTTTTCTTTTACAGTCAACGTCTACTTAGAAGGGAGTCCAAAAATTTGTTTCTCCCAATCCAGCTGTCATCCCCTGAAAAAAAAAAATCAGTTTCTGAAATATGGAATTTTTGACTTTACGTTCTTTACCACAATTCTACTTAGAACACTTTCTCTCCACCTTCAAAAGGAAGACAAACCAGCAAACCACCACCACCAAAAAAAAAAACCATAAAAGGTTCTTAGGCAATCTTCTCTTGCATCTCTTCCTGTTTTTCATGCCAAAGAAAATTTCTTATTACCTTAAACAATCCTGGCTATTAAGTGGTAACTTCCCTTTCCTTGTATTTTCCATACCTACCTGCCCACCTTTATATTGGAATATATTATACATAACCAAGCTTCTCTTCTGTTCAGCAACACTATGCCCGGTGTCTACACCACCTGCAATAACACACCAGCTTCTTTTTTAATTATTGTTTGCTTTAGAAGCATCTCAGAGCTGTCGAATTCCACATGAAAATCTACTGAAAGTTAAAGGGCAGACACCAGTGAAATGATAAGAAACATTCAGTCACTTAATCTATAACGTGATCAGGGTCCAGAACATGCTGTTATTTCAAGTGGGAGAGAATGGATGTTGTATAGTCTTTATACAGTCTCTTGAACTCTAAGCAAAAAAGGATACTTTCTGAGCTAGGAGAGCATTGCTCATTAGCAGTGAGGCTCACTCTTATTTATAGTCAACCCCAAAACAATCCATTACCATCATAGAAACAACATATTCCCCATACATATCCAAATATGCCAAAGATCAGTGTATATATTTTTATACACATATACTGGTGGAGTATAATGAAAACCTTCTCCTCAACTCCATCCCAGCAGATGAAAAATTTTGTAATATCTTCAGTTACATTATATCAGAGTTCTGATTGAATCATATTAAGAAAATAAATTAATTGGTACAGCAAGCCTTGTAATACTTAAATTCATATTGCTACAATTTTCCAAGTATTGCAGAAATTTGTATTGAAACTGCATAATTGCATTCTAAAATTTGTCAAGGGAGAAGTTAATAGGTTGTGCCTGGGAAGAGGACAGCTGGTACTTCAGCAGATGTGAAAGCACGAGAGATATTTTGGGACTGTAGGACAAATAAATTACATCGATACAGTTACTTAAGAACTTGCTGTGAAGCAATTGGTCATATTGACATCATAGTTCTGAGGGATAAGCAGTCCCCAGAGCTGTTGTGTGCTTTCATCACAGCACTGGATTGCGCTTAGGTGATGGCTGGAAGTTTCTCTTCACAAATACGATTTTTTTTTTTTTTTTTAAAGAAAAGGTGAAAGTTCTTAATCAGAGTTTTGTTGCAAGAGAGAGATTTTTATAGCAAACCACCAAAGAACAGCTCTGGCGAAACGCTCTGGTGCGTGGAGATGTCATGCCCCAGGAAGGCTGTGCTAGGTCTCGTTACCCACAGGTCATCTGGCCTTTCTTTGAACAGGTCCCACTAGGGTGAAGGCAGGACTTTGTTGCTCCCACAGCTGCTTCTAACCCACTGCACAATTTCATCAGTGCTGCTCTGGTTTTGTATGCTACGCTGCACGTTGTGGCAGTCCAGTACTCACTTCAAGAGCAGTGGGAGGAGGAAGCTCCAGGAAAAGGGTGGGCTGGACAGACAGACAGCAGGCAGAGTTATGGTTTCTCCAAGGTAAGCGATCCCTACTGTGCTTTCTATGATACTGAAAATTACTTCAATTTTAAAAAACAAAATAAAACCCCTTTGTAATGTATATACTGAGTTAATGTTGCTCAGCTATCTAGTGCTAAACAGACTTATTTTGAACATGATTTGAGTCCGTATCTCTGCAGAGTCTTTGATTAGCTTTAATGCAGTGCCTTTTGATTTATTCTACAACTTAAGGAGAGGACCCTTTCTTATTCAACACATAATTGCTGTATTTGCACATGCTGTGTATGCTGAAAACAATAAAAAGTTAATGAAGAAAAGTACTGGTTGTAATGAATTAGTAATATTGTTAGATTTGTATTTGGAGTTGATTTTTATTGTTGTGGGTGGAAGATGATCAATAGGAATATGTAATCAAGTTGTATGTGCTTTTCGCCTCCTGAGACTCGTGTTGTAAATGAGATGAAGAATCTCATAGGATTTATCCTGGAGAGCAAAAACTAAATAGAATAATTTAGAATAATCACTTAGATTTCCTCTCACTGAAAGCTAAGGGAAAGCTACCAAGGACTGGGAAACAGAATGTTATAATCTTTAAGAAATGTGTAAGACACCACTGCTTGTATTTTGACATACTTTCCCCATTATCTTTCAAACAAATAATTTTGTCAAGAGCATTGTACTTCTTAATGTACTTAGATATTGAATATTTTAGGACCATGCATTTTCTCTACCAGTTAATTAGCTAAGCTTCCAAAGTACATGCTAGTTGGGATACTGCACCTTCGCTGAAAGACAGCCTTCCAGAAGATAGGAGTAAGAACAGTAAGTCCCAAAGGAAATAATTTTTATCATAAAGAGTCCTAATGTGCCCCAGTAAAGGTGAGGATTGATTGTTATGGCCTATTGTTACTATAATTAGAAGTCAAACACCAATTAGCAGTTCCATTAATAAGATTAATCTCTGCAATATCTGCAGCTGAGACCCAGGGCTTGTGTGCAATAAGCCAGTATGAATTTAAAGTGCAACAGCTATTCTGCACCAAAACTCCCAGTTTAAATACTTACACCAGACAAAAGAAAAAAGCTCTGCCTTCTTTGAGTTTTGAGTTCCTACATACAATATTAGTCTTACTACATTTTTCTTATTTCTTGCTTTTTATTTAGTTTAAACACGTTCTATCATGATTTACATCATTGATGGGGATAGGGGCAATGAAGTCTCCCAAACTCTGGTTCACAGCTACTCCTTCTGCATTGCACCAGGACAGGGTAAATCTCATTTAGTTTTCCATTACTAGTAAACTCAGACAAGTAACAATGGAAAAAAAAAAACCCAAGTTCTTACAAATATGGAATTACTCTTCACATGACAGGAGTTCATGATAGAGTTAAGCATCATTTATTTACTTCGAAATGTGAAGGTAAGAAACCATCAAATCCAATCTCCCAAGTTAATACACTATACAGTTCAGAGTACAGAAACTGAAAGAAGAGCGAGGTCTGAAGGTGAGGTAAAAAGTCACACACTCATGCTCTTTGTATTTTGTAGTACCAAAATCATAATTTGTATGGTCATTCTTTGATATTATTTCATCTGAGTTTGCCTTTTACAATAACTCTCAAACAGAATTTATCCACAAATAAACCTACACCATGCAAGGCAGAAAAAAACGTTTTTATAAAATCTAGTAGCAAACAGGCCAAGACAACCTCTACGTGTCACTTTCACTGTAGCCATACAATTAATCTCATCCTCAACAAAATTAACTCATGGTTGCCATGGCTTATTAGCCAAGAGGTTTTTTAATGAATGGATTTGCATTTTCCTTTCTTCCTTTTAAAGGGAGACTATCTGATTTCTTTGCGTAGAACTACTAATCAATCAAATACAGATTTATGTGGAGACAGATTTCAGTGGAGAGCATTTAAACAATTATTAAAAATTACAAACATCTTTAAGCTTGTCTACAGTAGAAAGAATTTGCTGGCAAAACTTTACTAGTGAGCTGAGCAGCTTACACAGTAAAAGACCTCCTTTGCCAGAGTAACATTTACCTGTTCCTAAACCAGAAGGTAGCCCTTAGCTATTATAGTCATCTACTCCGATTGGAGATGTGACAGTCTTCCAAGTTAACAACAGTATTATCATCTCTCAGCTGTTTGGTTGCATTCACAGAGGCAAGACAGAGGCTACCTGCCAATAATTGGAGCTCTAAGGGAATGCAGAGCCCAAGGTGCACATCCTCCTGGAGTATTTATTCTGTTTATCACTTGAAGTGGAACACCTTTTACATTTTCTCAATTTCCAGAGAAGGTGTGCTCACACCTCGTACACTATTGCACTAAATACACAAAGCAGAGTATTGCCATTTCAGATCCCTCTCAACCATAAAATCCCAGTTCAACAGCACTTCAGGACACATGCAGAAGTAAAGTCAACAAACCAACATCCATTTGTGTAAATTTGTGCAGACTGCAAGTCTTAAAAGCATACTATAACAAGTATATAACCTCCATGCTTTTGACTACGCTAGTCCATATTTACCTTTACAGACTGAAGTTGTCCAAGGATCATCATTCACGTAGCTTCAATTCCCTGGAGGAAGCCTGATTGCCTTTCATGCATACAGTAATTAAAGACTGCTCTAACAAGCACAGCATCACCTCTGTTACGCTTGCCATGGCTTGGGCTTTGGAGAAAGAACAGATAGAGCTGCAGATGGCAAGCTGTCGCCTGTGAGAAATGGAAGAGATTCCTAGTGTCCCCACTAATACACAGCAACTTTTGGTGGCATATCCCAAAGACGGACAAGGTTTTTATGCTTGTGTTCTCACAGTAAGCCTTGACACAGACAACATTACTAATTCCGAAAATCTTGTGATAGAAAGTTCTTTGGATATTTCAGCTCTCAAATGACCTTAAGGACACCTAACAGGCTAGATTATGCCAACATCAGTATGGCTTCTTGCGATCTACGTATTCATGAATGCACGCCATCTACAGCAT
Organism: Anarhynchus alexandrinus; assembly: GCA_008711295.1. NCBI lineage: Eukaryota > Metazoa > Chordata > Aves > Charadriiformes > Charadriidae > Anarhynchus > Anarhynchus alexandrinus. Next base: position 2,870,218 of record VUYV01000108.1, read on the forward strand.
TAAACACAGAGCATGAGGCCAAAGGCAGGGGGTAGAAAGTTCACTCATCTGTTTAAAACACATCACCTTGATCACTTTTGATTATCACCTTGTGAAGACGACCATGTTCTTTAAAGATCTGACCTTCATGAAGAAAGCTGGATGAGTCTGACCTCATTGCTGACTCTGCTTTGAGAAGGAGGTTGGTCTACAGAGCTCCTGAGACCCCTTCCAACTTGAATTATCCTGTGAACCTGGACATAGTATCAGCAGCATCTGGTTTGCCCTGAAAGGAGGGTAATGGAAGGTTGAACTTTCTCTGAAGATGGTGTAAAGCTCTTTGGAATCCAGGGGAAGAAAATTAAGTTAAGGCAAAGCCTTGTTTTCATATCTCCAAAGAAGAGCTGGGAGTAAGCTAGATGGAACTGCAAAGGGACAGAGTAGTATGTCCTCTGTCTTCAGGGTCCTTGGAATGACACCTACCCTCTCCAGACTTCTTTGCAACCAAAGAAACTTCCAGAGGAAAAACAACCAATGGATGAATGAACCCTCTGGTTAAGATCCAGTATTTCTTGGAGACCTTTAAGTTGCAAATCAATGTTCCTTTAGAGAAGGTGAGAACAAGACAACATTGGCACTGCCACAATGACAAAGTGCATGTGAAATCAGACTGTGTGACCTCTGTGTGTGTGTCTCCAAAAAAGGGTATCTAGGGCACTTAGTAAGAATTACTACTGGAACCAAACAAGCGAAAGACCCATGACCATAACAAGGAGTTGGCATCTACTGCTAACTTCCACTTAAACTGGGCTTTTGTTGGAAGCAGCATCAATGCTGGTTCCAAAATAATTTCTAAAACGCTAAGTAAAAGGAGTATATGTTCATGATCACTGTCACTACAGTAGTACTACCACTCTTCCAAGCAGTAGGAAGAATTCTGATTCAGAGACAAGTTTATCCAGTGAGCACTTTCTTCTTGTAGGAAAGCCTGTTCACCTTGCAAGAGATGAATTCCTGGAGCTTTAAAGGCCAGCTGCAGCATTCTGAGGGAGAAGAGGCAGAGACAGAGCCCAGTATTGATAGTACAAACCCAGCAATCTGTTTGCTGGATTTACCAGGTTTTAGTGCAGATCTGGAATAGTACTTTCTATATTCCACTCTACACAGACTTACTGAATTTGCTAGAAGAGAAAGGTCTTTGCTTGTCAATGACCACAGGATTCACCAGCGTGAATGCACAGGCAGATTTGACTAAAAAAAAGGATTTTTTTTTTTTTTTTTT